>VZUA01065150.1:33291-49790 GCA_013401035.1 Horornis vulcanius
AAAAAGGGGCTCTATTGTAAATGAGTAGGTTCTTATACAACTGCAGGCATCTCCCCAGGACCACTGGGAATGCAGAGCATTAAATCAGCAGTGGAGCAGAGCTTTTGTTCAGGTGTACCAGCGCATCTTGGGTTATTTCGGTCTGACCCAATGAAAGGTTCTCACAGAGTTTAGTCCCAGCTCAGGTTCAGAAGCAGCCAGTAGCATCCTAATTGAGCTCAAAATCCTCTTCTTAAATTGGATCGAGCTGTGAGTATTAACTGGGTCCTCTGAATCCTCACCTAACACCAGGAAGGAAGCAGTAGGTTTGCAGAAGTATTAACAGCTGATGACTTAAATTCATTATGAGAAGAGTTTAAAAACCAATTCACTGAGGAGGGCCAGGCAAGGGTCGGTCATGCCCAGGTGTGACCTTAGTCTGAATAGCAATAAAAAAATGTCTCAGTCCAGGATCTTGATTTGTATATTCACAAGAAGCAAATAGAGTTTTTGACAGGTTGCAAGGAATAGGTTGCAAGGAATAGGAAAAAGCCTGACAAATCCACCTTGCCTTACCCTGGGCATGCAAAACTATGTTTCCATGGCTATAGGAAGGCACAGCTGAGGGATTTCAGAGCATGTGCTTTTGCTGTGTTTTAGTTACAGCAGAGACTGGTGGTAACAAAGGAAATTAAGTATTTGCAAAAGGGGAAAAGGTATCAATAGTTTCCAATGAATGGAAGCAGCTTTTGTAGATTACTAAGTTTTAATATTGGGGGGACCATTCTAGCTGCCTGCAGAGCTTTCACCAGAGAGCTTTGCTGCTACACTTCTTCCACCAGTGCTAGAAACACATTTAAATATTTTCTGCCTTTGCTGAGTTTAGCTGAGGTCTCCTTACCTTAGTGTTGAAAGCTTCTTGCAAACTTGCAAACTTGGTCACTCACTGTTGTCAAGATGGGCCATATTATACTGACACTCCTCTGTGATACAAAGAGAAGGAATATACACTGGAATGAATTTTAAAAGACATCAGAAGGTTCATGATTTCTTTTCCCCCATTTTGTTAGTGATTTTGAATTTTAAAAAAAACTGCTTCAGAATGAGGAGACTCATATCCTCCTGTTCTTTTCTTTTCATTAACTTCATGCCCCCAGTGAAGAGAAAAGGAGGTAATACTTTCCTTTATTCACCATCATAGGTTTCCCCAAAAAATACCGAATCCTCTCAATATCTTTCTGATTGAAATACAACTAAGCACTGGATTTTTTTCATATATTGATTTTTTAAAAATCATTTGGAAGTGCTTACTGAAAACAAGCACATTTAAAAAAAACGCAAGGCCACTTTTCAAACACATTTTTGACCAGCCATAGTTGGATGACAAGTGCTGGTGCCAGACCATTTGCTCTAGGGTTCCCATTGTTAACACTGCTGGAACTGTACTGGTAACAATGGAGGAAAATATGTAGTAAATTTCGTTAATGAGAAGGCAACATTCTCACACAGTCATTTTTTAACATTTAAAAGAACATTCAAAAGCACAATATGTAAAGCAAATTCCAAAAAGATTCATCCTGGGAGAGAAGGCTGAAGGAGAGAAGAAAGACTTTTCATTCCACCAATATTAATTCAAAGAAATGTGTTTGGCACCAGGATTAAAAAGTTCTGATCACTGAAGGAGTGGAAGTGTTTTTCTCAGGAGAAAACTGTCAGAGCAGCTACGCTAATTAAATTTCCTGCTTTAGAGGATGTATACAGTATTTCTAAAAGCAAAAAGGATTCTTTTTGTATGGTGTCCCTTTATTTCCAAGCTGCAAAGTGGAATGAAATGCTCTTCTTTATCATCCTGGCCTGCACATTCCTCTGGAACACGCTGAGCTGCAGAGGTGACGATTCCCCCTGGGACTGAGGGTAATTGATATTCCTACAGAGCCAGGAAGGTGAAGGGTGATTTGATGTGAGCATCTTGCCCTGCAGTATAGCAGCTAAATAAAGTAAGATTAATGGAGCTAAGTATATGTGCCCTGGCTGGACAAGGTGATTAAAAGGTGACTTAAAACAATCTACAAATGTTTGAAAGGTATCATAATTATTATCAGGAAGGGGAAGAGCTATTGAAAAAAGGAAAATAGAACTCAGGGCTTGATGCTGAGCAAAGGAAGATACACACTGGGCACTAACACCTTGTTTTCTGGACATAAAGCCAGTGTAATTAGGGAAAACCATAAATAGTTACTGTGGTGTTTTGAGTGCAAGAGTCAGGTCAATCAGTTTTGCCTCTGACACAGAAATAACATGTAAAAAAGAACCTGCAGCTGATAAAAGCAGTACCATTGATGATCTTGAAAGCTCTTCCCCTCTGAAGCACCAGCTTCAGACATTCATTCAGTCTGTTCATTCAGACACAAATGTAAGGGAATGCATGAGACCTAAAGATACATCCCCGTGCGTGCAGGGGAGTTTGCAGGGTCTGAGAGACCATGAGCCTTTATGTTTCAGAGGCCATTCCAGAGCACGGAACACGTGCTGGGAATGGTGTAAGATGCAGAATCTGGAGTCTCCAGGCTTGGTATCAAGGAGCTGAAGTGCACACTGAGGTACCTGAGCATCAGTTGAACTGACCAGGAAGAGCAGTGACCGGGGCTGATGGCTGAAGCTTCTGGGAGCATTCACACATTTGCACAGAACCACCTCAAATTTCTTCCTACTATTTGCTTAACATCAGAAATGCCATTGCCAGCATAGAATTCCAGAAAAAAAAGTCCTGAATTGTTGTATCAGTGTGGTGGGCTGTTTCCTGCCCTTGTACTGGTTGTGTTATCCTAATAGGAAGATTAAGTAGAGACAATGTGGTTCTCCCTAGCTGTAAAGTCCCATCATTGAATTCCACTTTCCAGTGCATTTGTAAATGAGGAACTGCTCCAGTTAGCCCTCTAATGCTTTCAGCTGAAATCTTTCTGCACATCAGCTACACCCATAAAGTCCAGGATTCTGTTTTTCCTGGGCATAGTTCCTCAGAGTTTGTTTGGGAAGGTTCCTGTGGCAGTACTTGTGAGAGTCAGAACAATGGTGCTCCAAGAAAAAATGAAAAAGCCTTGCAGTATCAGATGTTCAGGTATGGTAAAGATGTTTAAGTGTGGCTGCTTCAGCATTTTATAGTGACAAGCAAGTCATTTTATAGTGACAGGTGTAATTTAATTTTGGATTTTGAAAATGTTTCAGTACATTTGCTTTCAAATCCTGCCTCTGAATCCACAAATGCAAAAGAGCCTACAGACATGAAGGCACCAGCAGGTGAGGGCAAGAAAAGAGCACCTGCATTAAGGCTGCCAGTACCTCCTGAATTGTGCTGTTGGAGGGGTGCTCACTGTAACTGGCATCCAAAAATCAGCACAGCATCCTGCAGTGTGTCCTTGCTGTGGACTCTGATGGTCTCAGAGTGGTACCCACCATCTGAAGGAGGCGCTCCTGTGACTGGAATTATTTCCCCTCTGCCTTTGGAGTTCCCTTGTGCCCAGAATAATTAACAGGGCCAGTAGCATTTAAAAGCAAGCACACGTGACTGTGTCTCCGATAATGACACTGGAAAAGTAACAGAATCTAATTATAATTAGAAAACAGCCCCAGCAATGTTCCAGCATCACAACGACCATCCTGACTTTGCCACAACAAGTGTAAAAATACATCAGCATATTTATAGCTTGGCAACTCTGTCCACTTGCAGCCTGGTGACCAGCCCCCTCCTGCCCTATTCTGTGTTCCCTGCTGTGCTTCACAAGAAGTAAATAACTGACTGATGGGCTAATGTTTATATGGTGTCTACTGCCCAAAGATCCTAACTTTTCTTATTATTTGATCCACCTCTTAGTCTAATCTTTCTGACCTGAGAGACTGTAAATTGATGTAGATTATTAACAATTCCCGAGTTTTGTAGGACACAGCAGCAAGCCAGGCTGAGAGTGAAAGCAGAAATTTGGAAGGTGCTGTGGACTAAAACTTCCAGCTTTTTAAGATTCCCTTATTATTGCTCACTTAATTTGGTCAAGTAATTAATTCTTCATTTCTTCATCCACTACACTGGGATTTATAAAGGTAGTTTTCAGGATTGGTCCCTCTGAAATCAGCTTGGGCAAGGCATGGTTCTGGGAAAGAGCTTGTGGTGAGAGTGGGATTTGAATTTGGTAGGTGAAAGTTCTGCCTGCAGGGTAGGAGGAGGGAGATGTTTTGCTGGAGTTTGTCTGAATGAGTTGCAACAGGACCAGATATTCCACCTTAGATAATTGTCCTTTACTTTGTCTCTTAGCCTCCCCTGCAGTGTTGCCATAAGCACCCACAGAGCTGCCACGCTCCCTTCTGGAGGTGTCTGCATTCTGCAGGGGAGAATTGATGGTTTATAGAAACACAGATTTGCACATAGCCAGTGCAGGCACCACTCCTGAGCAGAAGGCAGGAGTGAAGGCAATGCTTTCACTGCATCTCAGGGGTCAGCTTCTAGATATTTCCAATGGAAGACCCCAGAGGCATCCCCTGAGCTCACTAGTAGTTTGTTGATTCCTTTCCTCCAGTTTTAGTTTTTCTCAGCTGTGTTCTAATGTTCCTTTCAGCTGCTCTTCAGTGGTCAAGGTCTCTGCATGTTTAGTTTCCTGACTGGTGGAATGTTTGGTTTTCTCACTGTTTTCGTTTCACTGATTGTTCTAACAGATTAAACAAAATTCTAGCTAAAAAAAGTAAATTACAAGCAACTCAAGACCTTCAATGCTTTCCCTCCTATAAAACTTTCTTTCCAACTGACAAATTTTTTAACTAGTTGCATGGAAATAAAGGGTCAGTTCTGACACCCTTTCCTGTATGAATGACTCCCCTGGAATCATGGCTGAAAGTCTGATAACATTTTTTTCCTCCAGTTCTTGGAAAAACTTCCTCTAAAGTCAGTGGTCAAGTTCTCATTGTGAGTTAGATCAAAAGCTGGTTCATGAAAGAGAACAGAATTATCCTGAGCTTGTTAATGATGTAATTGATATCTGAGTCTCATCTAGGAAATATTCCATATTTTAAGGGTTTTTTTCCTGACCTAGTAAAGGTTTGACTGTCTGTGAAATAATTCCTGACTGTTCCCAAACAATTGTCTTTACAAACACTGTCAGTTGGGAAAGACTGACTGATTTTAATGTACCTAAACCAGGCTGGGGATGAGTTGGGTTGGTTCAGAGTCAGGCATTTTTGTGTCAAAATAGAAGTGATCACAGAGGGAATTAATCAGGAATAACTGCTCTGCTTTTAATCCATACTGCTTGAAACCAAATTAACCGCTCTGTGCACACAAGCCTGAAGGATTTAGCTGAAATTGCTGAAAAGCTTTCCGATTTGCATGATAATTTCAAAGGGGCTGTTCCTCATAGTGAATACCCTGTAGAATTGAGCTGCAAGTTGTCCTCCATCCCCAAATATTAGTTTCCCCTCTTGCACTTAGTAACTTTATTTTTTTTTTTTTTAATGCTAAAGGCCATCACAAGAACAAGAGTGTCCCTAAAATTTATTTTCTGCCTGTATAGCCTACAGGATGAGCTTGGGGTTAGAGCAAAGTGATGATTTAATACTAATGCAGTGACAGCTTGGGACTGGACACAGCTCTGGCAGATGGGGATGGAGGCAGCTCTTGACCTTCCTGCCTCAGGAGCAGCTGCTGCCATGAGCCTCTGACACCAGCTGATGACATCCCAGCTGTGCTGCCCTACCCTGTCCCTGCACCCCAGCCAGCACAGGGCAGGACTCCCTTCTGCCTCATTCTCAGTTTAGTTTCATTTCCCTGCTGCTTGAAGTTTCAGGGTGAGCACAAGTGGAAAGTGCCTGCAGCATTTGTGCTCAAGCTGTATTTTGGCAGCAGGAGAGCATTTCTCCTCCTTCTTCTCCTGCCTCCTGCACCAGCTTCAGCTGGAACTGGTGGGTGAGTGGACACTGCTCTGCCCAGGGTCATGCTACCATTCCCAGGTCACTTTGTGCAGCTGGCTCCAGACAAGAAGCACTGACCTCTCATGGCATCTCCATCCATGCAGCAGAATGGGCTTGTGTTGTAGAACCATATAGAGAACACTTAATCAATATTGGCAGCAAACAGCTTTTTAGCATGGAAAGCAGCAATATCTGAGACATCAATCAATGTGGGAGAAGCCTAAAATCCTTAAGCACTCAATTCACAGTCTTGTACAAGTAGAGGCAAATCTGGGTAGGCTTAAAAAGTGATTTATTTTGCTTGGTTCAGTCCCACCCAACTTTCAGAAATATTTCTATTAGCCAAGAGTTGGCTTGAGAGCAGCCGTCAGACACTGGTGCCTGCATGGCCTTGGGGTGAGTTGCTGAGGAGCAGGAAGGAATATTGGTGTGAAGGAACACAAAATCCAGGAACACTTGCAATTTTACTGTGTTCTGTATTTTCCATGTAAGGCATTCCCCAGATTTTGAGGTTAGAAGTTATGAAAAGCTCAATAATAAAAGTTCTTCATCTAAGCAAATCAGGATCCATGCCAAACAGGAATGATTCTGGGAAATAACCCTTTTATCTTTGGTACCTAACTGTATTAAAAAAGAAATTTAAAAGCCTTTTATTATGATTAATTTCTTGTGCTCAGGATGTTTATGCAGCTGTCCTTGATATGGGGTGCTTGTCCCTTGGTTTGTCAGATCCTGCAAAGTCCAGCAGTCAAAGAAAAATGTTTTTCAAGCACAGCTTTTTTATTTCTCCTCTGGGTACCTTAACTCAGTGACAGAATTAACTGAAAGAACTTACTGTGAGAAATACAGAATACTGTAAAGGGATTTAGAAGGATTTGGGAGATTTAAAGATTTTTCATCATCCTGATTTGTAATGATCGATTTATTTTTGTACATATTTTCCCATGTTAAGCTCATGAGGAATATGAAAATCCTATTAGGAGGCTGGAGTAGATCCTAGCTGATGCAACAGTGTACCTCCTGTGAGGGCTGGGCTGTGAAGGCCACTTCATTTCTCTTGCTTCACCCCTCGCACTGGAGTCATCTGGCTGCCATTGCACTGATCATCACATCTGTATCTGTGTCTTACTGAGGAATCCAGCTTTGAAACTCAGGATGAAGCTGTTGTTGTGGGGGAGAAAGTGGTATAGACTGAAACTGCTCACCCAGGGACTGACCTGCTGCTGGTTCTCAAGACATCACTCTGTCCTCACATTGCAGAAAGTGTTTATTTTTTTTTAAATACCTATTATTCTGTGAGAAATAATCCATTTTATTATCTTTTCTTCATTAATTGCTATCTGCTATTATATTTATTACATCTATTATGTAATATTTACAATCAGTTCTAATAGTGTAGATGCCATTTGACTCAAAGGTTTAAGAAATTCTTCAAACTGACCACATACAGCAGCCCAGGATATCTCCAAACCATCTTGATTTGAAATGGAAATTGCCAGTACTGGCTATCTGCTTTCTGTGGGTAGAAGGTTAAAGCTGAGTCTGCCTCAGTTTTGTTTCCTTGTATGGGGAAGGTCCAGGAGGAACAGGACCTGAAGTGCAGATTTTGGAACTGTCTCCACCCATCTCCTGAGGTTCTCCAGAGACAACTTCTGTTCTTTCTCACAGAGGAGAATATGAAAAATATATAATGAACCAAAACTTTGAAAAGGTAAAATCCTCCCAGACTTGGCCTCACTTTTACTTATCAAGAGACAGGTGGAGCAATGTGGAGCTGAAGAGAACTCATGAGCAGGGCTGGAGCAGAGTCCAGACATTAGTCACAGAAGTCATGGCCAGACTCAAAAGTAGCTGGTGAAGTAAGCATGAAATTCAGAAATTAGGAGGAGGGGATGAGTGACTCTGGACAAGGCAGCTGCTGGTGTGAGGGACACAGGGAGTAATGAGAGATGGAATTAAGGTAACAAGGGAATCAGGTAACGTATTATAGACTACTTCTGTCCAAAAATCTCCCTCTGGTTGAGCCATTGAAAGACCTGTAAGGTAAAATATGGTTTATTTGTTTAAAACCATGGATACGTTGTTGATAAGCAGAAATGACCACTCAACCTGCTTTTCAAAGGATCCCCAGTCACCAGCAAGTAGTGTCCTTCACATTCCAGGAATGTTCCTCTTCCAACAGTGCAAGATTAAACAGGATTTCTAGTTTCAACATCCAAAAATGCCACAGATTCTGTTTGTAACTTCAGTTCATGACAGTGGTGTGTTGGCATATGAAGGTGAAAACACTTCCATGTGAGGGCTGAGTGCGGTGCTTTGAATCATTTAAATGGAAGGTGTGACACAAATTATCATTTAGATCATCCCAGAAGGTCCTTTAAGAGAGGAATGCGGTATTGGGGTGACACAAAGGCAAAAACTGTTTGAGAGAACCTGTTTATTTGAAAAACGTGCCTTGCTGCTCCAGTCTGAATTGTTTGTCTTCCTTGGAATGAGAGAATGTAGGACATGGGAGGGAGGCTTGCCAGAAAAGCCTCTTGGAATTGCAATGAAATGGCTGTGTTTGTGCTCAGAAGGGTCTCAGGCTTGTGTTCACATCTGCTTTAAGTTATCCTGATGTTGGTTTTCTTTATTTTTTTTTAATTGAGTTTAACATACTGAGAAACACACAAAGCTCTCTGGCCCCCAGGCGCAAGAGGAAAAAACCTCAACAATATCCACTGACCCTGCCACCATGTGCTTCCCAACAAACATTCCCAAACAAATGCTGGCGATGACAAACCAGCCTAGGAGCAACAGGATGGCGGGTGCTTAATTGTGTGCTCCAGAGCCCGGCGCCTCGGCCTGACGAGGATGGGGAGCAGATAATGAGGGTGAGGTTTGCTAATAGTGGGCATGGGCCACACTTGGCAGGTTTGGGGAGCACAGAACAAGACAATTATTGCATTTTCCTGCGTGATGGATGCTCAGCTGAGCCAGCCAGCTGCTAACCAAGACCAGAGGGAAGCTCTTCTCAGGTCTTCTGACTTTTAAGCAAAGGTGGCTCTTAGCAACCTTTGAATTCCTCCCTAATGTAGAGATTCTTCAAGTCTATAATATTTGTGGAATGAATTGCCCACAGGCTCTCTCTGGCACCCAGGTAGCTGAGGATGGCTGCAAAACACCATGACGTGACCGTGCTTTTTCCTCCCTGCCTTCTGCATTCTCCATTCCCAAGGGCCAGGCAGGCAACCAGCCCTGAGCCATTCAGGCAGCTCAGCCCTGGCCTAAAAATACCAGAGGTTTTCACAGAGATGATTTCTGCCCAGTTCAAAGAGGGAGAGCACAAAAGGGATTGGGCCCTGTGAGTGCTGGTTGGCCCAGACAACAATTCAGTTGGCATGGGCTTGGTCTGCAGGCAGCAGCTTTATCACAGGAGCCCAAAAGATGGCAAAGGCAATCATAGCACCTAGCTGTCCTGAAGGAAACTCGAGGCCTCCATCCTCTTCTCCACCCCCTCCTTTTCTACCAGGGAACAGAGGCTGAAGAGAGACCTGTGTGCCAGGCTGATGGATCAAGCACTCATCCTTGGGCATGCACTAACCCTGAAAGAAGTCAGGGCAAGGTGCAGGTCTGTTTTCATGTACAAATGTGGGGCCCACTCACAGTGAGAGAGCCCCTACACGTATATCACAGAGCCCAGGGAGCTGGAAGAGTGACTGGAACCTGCACTGAAAGGCAGACATAGTGCCTTCTCTTCCCACCTTTGGGCAGGTGAACCAGAGCTGGTGTGTTTTAAGGAAAACTGGTTCTGAGCTTGTTTTCCTGAAAGCACCAGGTTGTAACCTCCAGAAGAATTTCCCTAGCAGCTCAGGTACCCATGCAACAGGCCCAGGGCAGAGAGCTGGAAGTGCCATGTAGATCATGGCACAGCATGGTGTAGAGCAGCCCTGCCCAGTCAGCACTGTGGGGACACAGGGCAGTGCCCCATTGGCACTGCTGGTGTGTGTGAGCATCAGGGGCAGCTCTGCTGCAGTGTCCATGGCTGCGCTGGTGTGGCTGCTCGCAGGAATCATGGACACTGCTTTAATGATGACAGCCTAGGCACAGGCCTGTACCCTGTCCAGGGCTGTCAGTGCAGCCATGTAAGAGGACCCTTGTGCTACACACACCTCCAAGTGTCTATGTGCAGTCTCCTCAGTGTGTCCAGCATGCCCCTAAAGGTTCCACCTGCCCAGTTTTGCATATTATTGGACTCACTGGTCTGTTTTCAGGTGCACTGAGTGTTTGCCAAGGAAGGGGGCTGTCTAGACATGATGTCAAACCAACCAGCTTCAAATCTTCCTCAGCCCTGGGGGTAATCACAAACCCAGGAGAGGCATTATCAATAAAACATCTTCCTTGCAGGAGGGTAAAGAAAATATGTAGTGAGTAATTCAGGCTTGTGGGAGAGGGGGAGCTCTGTCTCTCTGTCCTGCTAGGCTGGCCCAAATTTTCTGCATCAGGAAGGTGCCCAATGCTTACTGTACCTTCTTTGCTGTATTATTTGTTGTTAATGATTGTTTGGTTTTAGATAGCAAATCTCAATCTGTCACGCTGTTTTGGTTTTACTTGTGGGTGAAGCTTGCTTTCCTTCTGAAGAGGTTGCAATTCACCAGTAAGCTTATTTGGTATCTGAGAGACAACTTCAGTTAAAACCAAAAAAAAGAGGAAAAAAAATACCAAAAACCTATTTAATCAGCAAATAAAGCAGGATGTTATGTAAGATGAATAATATTTACATGGAGCTCCCAGGCCTCGGTGCATCTCCCCCTCCTTAGGTGATTAAAGGTTTCAGCACTCCCAGGGAGGGGGCTGGCATTGCATAATTTGCAATTGCTTCAAAGCATTTCCCCGTTTTTTAAATCTAAGGGATCCAGTGGATTTATGACCAGCCTGGGCTTTTTAAGCAGATGGCTGGGTTTGTTACCATTTTTTAAAAAATAATAACAATAACTCTGCAGGCTGAGAGGATTAATGCAAGAAATGGAAAACACTAACACCTTTTTTTTTTTTTTTTCCCATGGTGTTTTCCCACACTCAAAGGGCAAAACACACAGCACCAAATCTTTGCCTGGCTTAAAGCAAGGTGTCTGCTCTGACAAGCACTACAGAGCTGGTGTGATTTTCCATAGGGTAGTGTTAAAGAAAAAAAAAAAGTCTGGACACTGTTTTACCTTTTCTTCTTTATGGAGTCAAGCCACAATGGGTTTTTTATAATTTTTAAGATTATTTGTGTTTTAAGTATATATTCATGGCCTATGCTCTGCCTACTGTATATTTCACAAAAAATAAGGACAACCTGCAGACAGAAAAAATCATGACCCCCAAGAGAGGAAGTGAGTTATATTCAGTTTATATTTTCTAACTACAGTAACATCTCCCTTTTGTAAACATTTTTGTTGAGCTCAACAAAAATATTTTCTTATTAGAGAATACTTCAATCTGCCATTGTGGGGAAGAAAAAAAAAAAAGCAAGCTCTCACCATCTCTGCTGACTGTTTAAAACATTGAAAATTTGCCTTCCTTGCTATGGGAAAACTGTGTTCAAAATACTGACATGGAAAAGAAGTGTTTCCATAAGCACAAGAACCAATGGAGTCTGGTGGATTTTCACCTGTATTCCAGTGGTTTGAGTATGGTTTGAACCCTGCTACAGCCTTCTCTCAGAGAGAATTAAGTGCCCCATCAGCATCTGTTTATTTGCAAAATCTGTGTGAAGTTCTTGCCTTTGAGACCTTTGCAAGCCTTACTTCTTTAGACTAGCAGCCTCAGGACCTGGAACTCTCTATTTTTTTTTTTCTCTTATTTTTGCCATTCAATCATCGCATCTTTTTCTACAATCATGCAGGATCAAAAGTAAAAGAAAGTGAAAATTTGTGTTCATCACATTGGCGTGGTTGCTGGAGCTGTATGAAAACCGGATTTTAGAAACTTGTGACAAAATTGTGGCAGCTGCCAACACTCTCTGACTTCTGAGGTCCCCAGCTATCTCAGAAAAGAGTAGACCAGCCATACCTCTGTGCTTCTGGAGGGAGGAGAGAATATGATGTTTTAAGGCAGGGATAAATTAGGCAAAAAAAAAAAAAAGAGGGAATGACCTAGAGAAGCTAAACCACAACCCAGTTCCAAAGTGGGTCTCCTCTTCATGGGTTCTGTGTTCTCTGGTGCTGCTGGACTGCAGCAAGGCCCCTGTGCCTCAAGGGACCCTCACAGTGGCAAAGGCTGCCAAAGAGCTTTGTGAGCAGAGGTGGTATCTGAGGAAGAGGGTATCTGAGCTGAGTTTGAGCTTCTCTGCTGAAATCTAGAAAGTGAATTTGCTGGGAATTCTCTGACAGGATGTTTTCTTCATTGGAAAGCAATGATTGACGGAAAAAAACCAAACCCTCTTTCATTTAAATTAATAAATCCCCTCTGAAACACAGGCTAAATTCCCCTGGATCTGTGCCTTGTCACTGCTATGACTAGCAGAAAGCCAGGATGATACTGAGGGTCTGCAGCTCCCAAGTACCGCTGCTGTGCTGAACTGGAGCTTCCAGAGCTTCCATGGTCCCACCTGTGCATCCAAGAGGCCAAGCAGATTTGGGAGTCCTGCAGCTTACAACATGGGTCAGGGCTCCAAACTTCTTCACTTCTGCAGGAGAGGCAGTTCATTGACACCAAATGCTGTGGTGCCCAAAAAATAACTTGCAGTGTTTCCAAAGCATTGAATCAGTATGAAAAGCTTCTTGTATAATGGGTGCTGGGTTGCTCCTCATTCACACATTGCCCTCCAACAGAGAGAAATTGTCTGGTCAATTTGAGCCATCACACCTTGCTGGGAAAAAAGTCTTTCCTCTGCAGGATGTTCTAGGCACACATCACATCTTCTTTAGGATGAGGAAGATTTGAAGAAGCCAGGCCTTCACTACTGAAGGATGTTGAGGGCCGGTGAGCTCAGAGCCAGATCACTGTGGTAGCAGGGCAGCAGTGCTGGCAGAATTGTTACCTGGGGAAAGCCTGGCAGAGAGCAAGAACAATCTTATGCCAGAGGATCTCCTGGTCTTTATCTTCCCTGAAGCTCTGGGGCGTAGCTTGGGAGCAAACATCAGTTTAATGGGTTCCCTGTACAGTTAGCAAAATGTAGCAGGAAAGCAGTGAAACTCCTATAGCAGAATCCAAAGGGGATACATTCCCTTGTTTTGAAGGAGATGTGCTGCTCAGCAGCTGCAGAGAGCCCATTTATATAAACTTCTCTCCAGGAAACATTTTCTGTCTGAAGAGATCTCTGTAGCACCACTATAAGCTTGGAAAAGGCTATTAAAGGTGAGGCTTTTCCAAAGATCTGATGTAGGTTTTCATTCATCAGAAAGCCAAAGCTATCCCCTTATATTTGTACTTTTCCCAGTGTTAATTTTCATCTGCTCTTACAAGGTTAAACCATAATTTACAAAATTTGTTCTTCATTGCTGTTAAAATGCTTGACATATTTAAAACACTTTGAATTCCCACGCTGAAAGGTATTGTGAAAGCAGTGTTCATATTTATTATTAGAATGAGGTTAGAAAGCAATCTTGCCTGTGGAGACATCTGGCAACAAACCCATCTGAACTGAGTGAAGGCCGCTTACTGGTAAGCCTTCTAAGTAGGGAAAGGGACAGGGTGTTCTCAAAGGTCCTGGAGCTGGAATTAAAACATGGAGATTGACCTTATCTGTATGATTTACACTTCTCACTTCAGGACCCTTTCTGGATGTTACTACACATACAGCTTAAATTAAATAGTTATCTAATATAACACTGGTTTCAACTTATAGAGCTAAAAATGAACTCCCTATGGAGAGTCCAGAAGTGTTGCAGGGAGGCATTGGCAGCAGGCAGAACATTTCTTTCCTGTCAGAGTGGATAATCATAATCAGTTTTTCCTGCTTGCTCTAGGAGTTACTCTGCCCTCTCTCAATACAAATGCTGTCAGGTGATCTAAGCACATATGAACAGACAGCCAAGGAAGTCTGTTGGAGATACAGAGAGTTTTTGTTATTTCAAAACCAGAGAGGAGGAAATACAAGGGAGGAGAAGGGAAGACAAGTCTTATTTGCAGACCCAGTAACAACGATCTGGTGCAGAAAATGGTGGGGGTACCTCAATATTTTTTTCTTTAAGGAGTTCAGGGATAACCCAAACTTGTAATAGGTACCTTTTAAAGATCTGAATGTGGAAAAAAAATGCAGGGTGGCCAATGGGAAAGAAAACACAAGGTGTTTGACTGATGTGTGCAGGGAACTAAAATGTCTTCACCCTTGAAATCTGGCATATGAAACTGCAAGTTTATTGAAGATATTTTACTAATTCATCAAGTTAAAGGTATTGCTGTATTGTTAGAGAATAGAAAATGTAGTACCTGTACTTAAGATGGAAGGGAGGAAGCCATATAAATGGATCACTCTGACTGCTGTAGCATGCAGGGCTATCCAAACAATTATTGAAAGAAGCAATAATTAAATACAAGGAAGAAATGGAAAAATGAGATAAACTGAAAGTGTTGATAAAGGATAAGTCATGTCTGACTAACTTCACAGTTTTCTTTGATAAGATAACTGATCTGGATAAAGGAGAATGTGATAGATCCCATCTGTCTAAACTTCAATGAAACAATAAAGATATAAGGTCATGATGGGAAATTTTTAACAGGGTTTAAGAAATTTGGGATTATCACAAAAGTGGAGAAAAAAATGGGAAGAGAGCAGACTAGAGGGGAGGTGAGAGATGGTAATGTCAAAAAAGTTTGAAAGGAAGTTGTCCGTTGCCTAAGAAGATGAGGTAAGATGGGGTACAGTTGTTCTGGCACAGAGAACCAGGGTGTTTTACATATTTAACCTACTTAAACAGATCAACTTCAGCATAGAAATGGAAGGGCATGAACTGGTCAGTGGGATTGTTATATTCTACTGAAGATATCTGATTAGCCCAAGAATTAGAGAAGTTTTCAGGCTTCTGACAGAAAAGCCCTGTTCTGGAGGGATTATCCAGAAGTAAATAATCTCTTTCTGAGATATTTGATCAATTTATGGAAGGATTCTCTGTGATAAATGAGGAATGCTCCTGCACAGTTGTCCATATCCTTGCCTTGCCTTCCTTCCTAGGGAGGCTGAAATCCTGAGGAACTTTCGTGAACTGAAAGTTCACTTCTGAACCTGCTGCCCTCAGTGAGGGGACACCTAACACAAGGAAGCAGTTAAACCTCCTTTTCTTCCTTGATCTGAAGATACCTGAGATACCCTATGCTCTTTCTAAATACAGTCCATTCAGAACATCTCAGTATTCATTTTCATCTCTGCCCAGCCACCAACTAAGTATTTGTCAATGTCTTTCACCAGCTCTCCCAGGGGAGTTTCAACTAACATGCTGTTGGGAAAGTTTCTCATCTGCAAGCTGGAGGGAAGGAGAGAAGAGCCCACAGCATTGTACACCACAGAGGGGTGGCACTCCCTGCTTTGAAGCCCTGGGACATTTCCTTGCAGGAAACTGATAAAATAACACTGCAGCCTGATTTTAAAGAGCTCCAGCACCTTGGGGCTCTGCCCAGCTGTGAAGGCATTCACCTGGGATAGGATCTCTTCTCAGCAAAGCATAAACTAATTTTCCAGAGAAGATTTACATATCTTATTTCATTCTAGTGCAGCATAAAAACTGTTGCTGAAACCTCACTTATAAGATTTTTTTTGGATTTCCACCAACTTCACCTGAGGTCACTCAGAAGCTCCTCCCTACTATGAGTTAATAGTATGTAGGAGGGCTGTCCTCTGAGCCAGTGAGGAGAACTGGGGAAGCAACTTGCTTTTGTCTCTACCCGAGGGGTCAGGGAGGCTGAAGGAAGCAGCTGTTTTAGCTGTGGCTTTTCATTTTTCTCCCCACATTTGAAACAGTGAGTCTGTGATTTCCTCTGAGTCCAGCCAAATGCTGGCTTTGAGTGACAAACCCTGCAAAGAACAGCAAGGTCGTGGAATGTTTTTGCAGTTGTCAGCCTTAACCCGGAGCAAAATCAGTGAGGCAGCTGCAATCTCTTGGCCCTGGAGCTACCCAAACTCCAGTATCCTTTCCACTTCCAAAGTGGAAGGCTTGCATTGGCTCTGCTGACGGGCCATTCCTGAGGCAGCCCTATCATAAACAGACCTGCTCAGAATTATTTTTATGTACCAAAAATCTCTTTTACTCAGTTATGCCTCACTCTCCAACTAAAACATGGGCCTGGCTTGTTTTAGGAGGTGATGACAAGCAGATAAAATGGAATTAGAGCCTCTGCTCGCTGCGGGCAGTGCTGCCTTTCATACTTTCTTGCTCAGGCAGTTTGTGTTGCAGTGGTGGTGTTCCAGNAGGACAGCACAGCAAGGATGGGATTCAGATCAGGTGCTCAGCCAGGTGAAATATACAATGTTTCCATGGGCACATTGGTACTAAGCTGAGAAGAAATACCAGGCTTTGTGATATTATGCTTCTCTAATAATTAGGTTTGAATTATGCTTCTCTAATCATCGGGCTTCTCTGCAAGCCCTTAATGCATGGAGAATTTCA
>VZUA01065150.1:51279-85625 GCA_013401035.1 Horornis vulcanius
CAGCCTCTCTGATTTGCCTTGGCATTTTGGGAATCCTGCCATATCACAGCACATATGGGCCCTGTAAGGCTCCACGGGCAGTGCAGCTCTTCTCCTTGTCCTCAGAGTAGATATTCTGTCAGTGCCCACAGCTGCCTCTTCCACTAGTCCTTTGATCAGCGTCATCATGATGGCCATGGTTACCATTGTTGTTGGTCACAAAGGAGTTTGCTGTCCCCACTTAAAGGCTTCCAGTCTCCTCCTGGTTAAGCCAGTGGTTTGGGATTATGAGCTGAGGTCTAGTTTTCTTTGTGAAACTTTGCACAAAGTAAATGCTTAGTTTTGCAAATGGTGATGTGCACAACATCTGGCAAAGGCTCCCAGCATCCCTGTGATGTATGAACCTGCTTCTGTAGCTGGAGGACAGCACAGCAAGGATGGGATTCAGATCAGGTGCTNGCCCTGGAAATAAACCAAGGAAATATTCTCTAGGTCTTGATTATTAACTGACTGCTCTTCCTAAATACTTGAACATGCTCATTTAAAGTCACTGACTATTCCTAGTTGACTATAGCTTGCCTCAGATGTGATTCAGTACCCCAAGAGAGGCCAGGTAAAATTAGCAAAAGCAAATAGTTTTTTTGTATGAATGCTAAATGCTGTGGTAAGGCCAGAACATCAATGAAGTCCATGCATGCATTTCAGAGAGAAAATTCAGAGAGAATAACATTATGCAACATAATTCTGTCCTCCTAGAGTCAGGAATATTCATGAATTCTCTGAGTCAGGATTAAGGAAGGTGACCTGAAACCCCTTAAAAAACTCTGCAATACGTCTTTCTTTACAGAACTTTTGTCTTGGATTCTATTGTTTTCCCTGTATTTCTGGTTTTTTGTTTCTCTTTTATCATTAATTTATATCTATCAAGATAAATCACTAGGAAGTGCAAGCCTTGGTTTCATCCATCTAGTCTTTGCTGTTCATTACGCCTGTTAAAATCCCAGATAGATAGCTGTATCCAGAGCAGAAGAACCAGGCATATGCTGCACACTTTAACCAGTTGTTTGCTAATGATGACCAGCATTTTCAGAGTGGATTAGGATTCTGGGTGCTCTGACAGCAATGAAAGGTCTTGCATAGCTACATGATGCTCCCAGAAACTGAGCTCCTTTCTAGGGGCTTCACTGGAGCACCAGAGATTAGATAGTGATTCTAAAAGGCTTTACCCAGGAAGACTTGCAATAAATAATAATTTGCTTTTCACTGCTGAGACCACATGTATGCTGTTGCCTTTTAAGGAGAAATGGAGAGAAAATATATTTCCCCTGTTCATGAATAAGCTGATGAATATGCTTCTGAGTTTATTTGTCTATGAGTTAGATTTTCCGGTTCTATGTGAACAGGACATCACAGTGCATTTCTTCATGCTAATGCAGAGAAACGTGTGCAGCAGAATGGAGGGAGTGTGGCATAAAGGTCCACCCACAGCACTTCTGGATGCAGTCTGAGTTTCACCACTGTTTTTTCTGGACCACCCTGTGGACCCCCAGTTATCTCTCTGCATCAGTAACAAATGATCCCAATTACAGCTCAAGGGTGTCTCACTGTGTCAGTGGTTGTGAAGGCTCCTAAATGATAGTGTGCAAAGAGCTCAGAGGGCCTGAATGCTGCAGGCATGGAGAGCACTGGCCATGTGGTACTTATTAAGAAAGTCAGAGAAAGATTCTGTGTTTAGTGTTCATTTGTACCAGCTGAGATGAAGACAGGCAAGCTGACTGGAGCTGTGCACTGACCCACGAAAGTGCTGTGGCCTCTGAGGAAATGCTGGGAGCCCTGGGATAGTTTGTACCACGGAGGAGACAGGCTGGCTGTGCTCAAATATATTAAGGGATGTTCTGAGGAAGAGCACACATCAAACACTCTCATTAGTAAAATGACAGAAAATGCTGTTATGGCTTGAGGCTGCAGCAGGGAACGTTTAGTATAAATATTAGGAAAAAACCTCATCATTCCAAGAAGAGTTACAGCAATTGGAACAAACTATCAGGGGACACTGTGGAATCTCTTCTAAGCTTCCAGCCATTGCTCTGGGAAGATTAAATAAATCCCAGTCCATGACAGTAGTTGGGGTGGTCTGTATGATCCTCAGCACTCCCTTCAACCTCAAACAATCCTCTGAATGGGAGGGATGGCTTGTTCGGAGAGCCCGCATCTTGGATAATGCACTGGCTGCTCTTTCAATTATACATGGCTCTCCAGGGCAGGGCCCGTGTTTCTCTCTGCCTTTGGAATGCACCCAGAACATATTAGGCAGCACCACAATATAAATAATAACAACCCACTGTCCCCATCTCAGCAGTGGAACAGCCGCTCTCTTCAGCTCCCCTCCTGTGCTGTGAGCTGCAAGGCCAGACAGTAGCCCACTCCTGCTGAGCAGCCATTTAAGAGCCAGCCCAAGGGCAAAATCCCATGGCCACAGCACATGATACACGCAGTTGATGTCAGTACAGCCCTGGCCACCCTCTACCCTCTTCCCCTTCCATCTTCTCAGGCAGGTCAGGGGCTCCATGGACAGGACTGGCACTATCCTTTAGTACCTGACCTGGGAGGAATGCTGTCCTGCCTGGCAGAGGCTGTGCTGGAGAAAATGGAATGGTCAGGGGTTAGACTGGCACTCATCTGGCCTGCAGCAGGGGGTAGAACAGGGATGCAGCTGCTGTGGGTGGGAGCAGTGGCTAGTGGAGCAGACAGGCCTAGGAAAGGGCCTTACAGTTTTTGGCATAATGTTAATTATTGCTGCAGAGCTATTGTAGGTATTGCTGTCACTGTAATGCTGCCACCTGCTCTACAAGAGCTGCCCTCTACAGCAGACTGAATTGTACTGAATAAATTTGAGTTTCCCCTGCTAAAGCACCTCCCTTCCTGCCAGACTGCGGGGTTTTGGAAAGAGGCAGAACAGCATTCGAAGCCAGAGTTTCTCTCATTCACACCAAGCAGGAGCAGAGCAGCCAGCTGAGAACCTGGAAGAGTGCCAAGAGAGAGCATCCCTGGGGTTCTCAGCTCTCTCCTGCAGTTGTTGCACAGATGGGAAGGTGGGTTTTGCAGCATTGCGAAGTCCCTTTGGCCCCATCAGCTTGGATTGACATTCTCTTTGTTCTGCTCCATGAAGGGGCTGTTTTTCCTGCAGTAAGCAGTCCCCCAATAGGCTGCTACCCTCTCCATGCTTCAAAGGAAAGTAAGCCTGGGAGCTGATTTGGCAGGGGTGGAAAGGAAGACTGAGAAGACACAGACACCCCCAGTGACTGCCAACTATACCTCTTTGGATATAGGTCCTAGAAGTACTAATATGCAACATCTCCTGTTTATTTTTCATTCATTTGCCATAACATTTGAGCAGAAAACAATCATTTCCGTAGAGAGACATGCAGAAATCCCTCTCCAGTTACCAGGTTTTATCAGGTGTTCAGGATGCCACATCTGTCTAGCTGTATTGCTCCAGCATGTGTTCCCAAACTGGAAGCAGAGCAGAGGACTCTGCAGTTTTTTGGCACTACACTCCTGCTGCAGAGTGTCTGCAGATTTATAGAGCTACAGCAATAGTTTTGGCCACAAAACAATAGTGGCTTACAGGACACACTTATGATACCTAAATAAGAACAGCTTCAAGCCAGAGAGAACATTCCCAGAGATGTCAGTAGAATCCAATTTCTTAGTTGGAGGGTGCAGAACGACTTACAGCTTCTGACTCAAGTGCCAGCAGATACTTCTTAAAATCATAGGTTTACAAAGCACTGTTCAAACATGGTCCCCCCTGCAGGGATGGGTAACTGGGGACAATGGCTTTATGTTCAAAATGGAGATGACATTCCAGAGGCAAAGGATCAGAGACATAACTGATTTTCTCAGTGATACCAGAATAATANNTTTAAGTTCAGTGAAGAGCATAGCAGAGCTTCATCCCCAGCACTGTGCTTAGACCACAGGCCTCAGTTTCATCTTGATTTTTCTCTAGCTAATACCTGGTAGGCTCTCTTGCCTACCTTAATGAAACTACAAGGCAGGAGCCACTTTTGATGACAGACAACATCTGTTTAATATGCCAATAACAGACAAGTGATAGTACTAATTAGAAGAAGACAAAGAAGCACAATTTAATTCTGAGTTAGAGTTCACAGCTGATTCAGATTTAAAGACAGGATTTCCAAGACAAGAAATATTTTTCACTTTTTCACCAGAAGTTCCTCAACCAAGCTGGAAATAGTACACAGGTTCCTTCTGGTTTCAGCTGTGGTGTAAACCACAAAGCCCCACAGAAGAATTAGCTGGGGATGAAGAGCCCTCTCAGGGTTTGTGAGGGAAGGCCAGAACACACCTGAACAGCCCAGTAGACAGGCACCTTGGCAGCCTTGTTACTCTTACGAGGTGCAGCTTCAAGAGGCCCTGCTTCTATTTCCCCTCTCAAGGCTGTGAGTTTTTCCTTTGGAAGCTTGGCTTGACATCAGACATACCACTAAATGAGGAGAGGTGGCTGTGTTGTTAAGGGTGAGTGATACTGAGAATTTACTATTTTTTTTAATCATTATAAAGTTATCTTATGGCTGGTAGCTGACTATTTGTTAATAGTGAATACAAAAGACTAATTGCCTAGAAACTGGGGGGGTAGATGGTGGTCATGATGAGGCCTCCAAAGATTGTTTCTTGTGACTGCAACAGCAGTTTTATCTATAAGCATCAGAGATGCTGTGGTTCACTCTCCAGGTTTGAATTCATTGCTGTTTTCTAGGTGATATGAATGTGAGATCATAGTACTGGTGGACATTATTTTAGTGCTAAGTGAGCCCAGCCTTTAGAGCTTCCAGATATTCAAAAAGCCTTTCTATTGAAATCCCTGCAAAAAGAAAGGAACCAAACTGTGTTTTGTGACAAACTGTAAAGAAGGAATGGATTTACGCTGCTGAAGAAGCAGGTTTTGATAGGATTTTAAGGCAGTGAAGTCCTGGGACAGATGGTTTAGGAGTGTACAGAGTCTTCAGAACTGCAAAATTCTAAGGGCAATTGGAGAAATGCTGATAAGGCATGACAAAGGTAGAGCTAATCCTGTGGCATGGAAATAGGATGAGCTGAGGTTTGGGATTGGGGTTTTTTATTGCTTTTGGAGCTTTTCAAAAGTGGTTTTTTTATTTATGTCATTTTTCACTGAAGCCTATCTGTTGTTTACGCCTAACATCACTGGAGCAGAGTTGAACCAATTTTGCAAGTCTCAGACTTACTAGTCACTTCAAATGGCCACTGTCATGGTGAGACTTTTTACCTGGGGTAAATTTGTTCCCTCTAAAATGACTGAGTACTGCCCTGAACAGCAGATTAGTTTGTTTTCTTCTCTTCTTGCTTTTCTGTTCTTTTTGTGGCTCTGAAGAATGCTTTGTGACAGATGTTAAAGTCCATCTCTTGCTTATTAATATTCCCATACTACTCAGCAACACGTTTCTGCTGCTACAGTGCTGCCTGACAGCTTACACTTGCAGTATGTCGAGCCAAAATGTGTAGAAGTCCTGTCTGGCTCTATTCCTTCCTTATGGCCTGATTCAGAGGGAGGTTAGCTTGGCAGGGGGAGGAGGAGGAGGGAATAATTATGCCCAGACAATATTTTTGGCAAGAGGCTTCTGTCTTCCTCCTATAAAAATGACATAAAATGTTTGTAAGTAAGCAGGAGCAAATTTGGGGGTTTTTGTTGATTTTTTTCTTCATATTCAGGCATCTTCCTTTCTCTGGATCCTTTTCTGCAGTTGGGATTAAGCTGAGTGTGTTTTTCTGCTTCTCATCAGGAGCACCAAAGTTAAGACTGGTGTTTCCAAAATTAGGTGGGTGTTTTTGAGAAGCAGGACTCTGGCTGCAAAAAACCTGACAGAGCACAGCCAGCTGACTCAGATTTTCACCTTATGCCAGGCAGAATAGAAATAGCTGAAGTATTTGGACATTTTTCAGAAATGTCAACCTTTTGAGTGACAGCTTGGAGCTGAACTGCATATGGGGAGCTGGGAGTGGAGGAAAGTCAGAGCACTGCTAAGTATAGGAGGGAAAACAAAGCAGTAATGATCTATTCAGATGGTGCAAGAGGTGAGCTGGGAAGGGGAGCAGAGTGCAAATGAACTTTCCTCTTCACCCTTACTGGTGCTGGACCTGCCCACCACTGTGAAAATCATATCTGAGACTTTCCCCCAGTTCTCTGGGTACCCAGGGCTGGGAATATGGCTCAGGGCCATCTGATCTAATTCTGGAACAGTTCTCAGGTTTTCTCTCCTTGGCTTCCCAAGTCTGTCAAGGGAGGCACACAGGCATATTTTAACCCTGGGACAAGTGCTCCTTGCCAGTCCCAGCTGTGCTTCTCTAGCAGAAATCTCCAGACTGCTGAGCCTGGCAGCTGAGGAAATACTGGTCTGACAACACGACCCCACCTCCGGGTGCCTGGCCAGGCGAGAAATGGAAACATCACTGCAGCTGAGGCTGTGCCTTACACTGATCTGTTTGTTTGGCTCTCCTGACTCCTGGGCAGCGCCTTGGGGGTTAGCTGCTGTTTCTGATGAGCCCTAAAGAGGGAGAAAGACCTTGAGGGCTGGCTTCCTTCCAAGCTGACCTGTCTATTCCAAGAAATGGGAATTTTCCGTGCTGTATAAAGCAACTGGCCCTCACCTTGTTTACAGGGTCTCTTGTGTAACTCCGCGTGCTGGGTTTTACAGGACATAAATAAAAAACAGGTAACAGGCTTTCATCTCCCATTTCTCTTAGCTATTGCTGTATCCACCCACATGAGGAATACCTGTTGTGTATAGCAGACAAGAGAGGAGAAGTAAAGGGAATAGGGCAAAATTAAAAGTGGTTTGAAGGAGAGGTTATGAGGCTTTTCTTTTTTTTTTTTTTTTTTCNAGAATCGGTCTTACCATCCAACATGCAGATAAAGTATCATAGTCCTCCTTAATACAAACATAGCGTATGTATGTATAATAAAGGGTGGATATGGAAGGAAGGGGGGAAGAAAATATATGGAAATGAGAAGACGGAAAAGGGTTGAGTGTAAACAAAATAATGGAAAAAAAAAAGATTAAGATAATTTCTTATTGAAGATGTTTTGTTTTCAGTCCTCCACCTTCTACTTGTATTTTTCTGGGGAAAAATTTCTGCTGAAACCTGTCATCTAAAAGGCATTTTATCACTGCCAAGTAAATGCAGATTTATTTTTCTTTATATTTGTGAATATCAGCATTAAAATGATGCTATCACCCAGCCTGAAAGAATTTCCCATGCCAGGTTGATATTCAAAAGACTGAAAGCCATTTAAACACACTGTTGATAGAAGAGATTTCTTCCAGAGTTGAAGGTGACTGATCTGTTTTTGGTAGGTGGTGGCAGGTGGGCCTGACATCTTTCCTGAGGAACAACCAGTTCCTTCCTAGTATAAAGCAGAAGAGAAGACTGCCTGCCTCAGAAGCGATAGCTGGCTGGAAACTGGAGAGGTTTATCTTTGGCTGCAAAATTATTTTGGCCATTGCACAGGCAGCCCATGGATTAGACAGTTCCTTGTTCTAGACACATGAATGACTGCAAGTACCTACAGCCTTCCATGTTTTGTCATCAACTAGGAATTTGCATGGGATGGGACAGGAGGAATTTTAGGTCAGCACTCTGACAGCTGTTTAATGGCCTGGGGAAATAGAAATGTTTGGTACAGTCCAGTCTCCGAAGGGTCATGTGTCAGCCTTGAAGATCCTCCCACCCCAAATGACACTAATTGCACCCTTTTTGGCAGCCTCAGCAGAAAGGACAGGGATGGGGGAAGCCTTGAAGGTTAAAGTTGAGGTGGGCTGGCAGGATGGTGTGGCAAAGGGTTAGAGTCGCTTCCTTTGCTGTAGTTATTTCTGTAGAAAGGAGTGCTCAGTGTTGTTTGGGCTGTCACATTTGCTGGACTATGAGGTATAGGCAGCTGGCTTGGTTGATATCTTCTATATCAGCTTTCTGGGGAGTGAAATAGGAAAAATACCTGGAGCAAAGTCAGTGGAATACTTAGGTGTCCAGACACAGGTGGGACCACTTGCTTTTATTTTGGGGGGCAGTTAGAGTGGTGGGCCCCAGTTAGAGGTGTAAAGCAGGGGTTTGCTTTACAACCCTTTAAATGCTCAGGTTAGTTTGTTCAAGGTGTGTGATGGTAAAAGGAGGAGACTCCCCACATGCTCCATAACTCATCCATTTCCACTACGTCCTTAGCTTTAGAAGCATCCCTTCTCCTACATAAAGCAATGCAATGCAGATTTAGTGCAACTACACACTTAACCTACACAGGGAGATTCCAGGACTTGTGAGCGGGGAAGAGGCAATATGGACCACTAATTAAATTTAAAATGTTCTGGTAACTGGATGGAGCAGATGATGCATATGGTCTATTTAAACCTTTCACCCAGACATTTCTGCTACAGAGAACTGCAGAGCTCAGAGGTTGGGAAGTTGTTGGTTTGGTCATTGCAGTTTTATAAGAAGAAAGATGATGGATGACAAAAACTTGGGAGTATTTGTTGCATGCAGAATGTGACTGTTTTCATAATGCAAATGGAGGCTTTCAAATGGGCAGTGTGTGAAAGATATTTTTTCCTGTTTTTATTTGCATGAAACTCGTGGGAAGGGACCATACTGCTTTGTCTTTCATTGGGATGGTATTTATTTTCCCAAATGATGCCATGGATGCAATCATTATCTGGGAATGCCTATACTGTGTGATGCTTTGATTTTATTCATAATCAATTGGATTCACATATAGCTTTACTCTAGAAGTCCTTAGGCTTCAAATTTGTAGCACTTATGTACTATTTTGTACAGGTATGTCTAGTCATATGCCTAAATAATCAGGTTTGGTTTTGTTTGGTGAGGGGTTGGTTGGTTGGTTGGTTTGTGGGAGTTTTGGGGGTGTAAGGGGACAGGTAGTCTTCCAGGGAACAGGAAAGTCTCTGTTCAACTCTTCCATTCCTTGTGTCTGAAATTTTCAGTCATTTACAAATTGTTTCTGCTGAAAGGAGCCATTACCTTAAAAAGTGTAAATGTTCTGCTTCAGTGTTTTCAGAATAAAATATTACAGAAATGCTGAAACAGCTTGACATTTTTGAAATTCAGTGATGAGCTGGTCTAAATTTAGAATGAAGAACAGCCTCCTTTCTGCTATCCATTCCCATTTCCACCAAAACCCCCTGAAAAAAAATTCAGCAACCTTTCAATATGGTTAAACAACCTGAAGAGAGAACTTTTGGAGGTGTTGGAGGTATTTTTCACTTTAAAAAGCCATTAAACAATTGATAATTTTTAATAACATGTTCTGAGTACATGCAAAGGCCTTTCTCAGTTTTTTGCTGGACTGAAGACTTGGCTATCTGTGCAGCTGTGGTCATTGTCAGATGGAAGTGAAACACTTCAGTAAAAGTTTTTGCAAGATTCAAGGCTTGAATACTGTGCAACTCTTCTACTGGGAGTGGCACCATTAAACCTGAGCAAGTTTTGTACTTTTAGGCAGATGGGGGTAAGATTTTGTAGACTTGGGAGAGGAGTTTAGATGGGACTGTTTACAAAACAGACATCACATTTGGCTTTTCATGTCAGTTCTTACCTTTAGAAGGTTAGTTAGACCTCAAATACCTTGTTTTCCTATTTGTTGGCTGAATAGAAGTGCCACACTGAAATAACTATGGGCCCTAAAGTAAATACCTGAAGCTTCTATGCAAACCACTCTTAACATGACTTATTTTGAACTTCCAAGCTCTAATAATATTTTTAACTCTCATCAAAAATATAATCCACTTCCTTTTTATTTTAAGATTAGGTACTTATGAGCCACCCTGCAGTAATAAACCTCTACGTGCAGCAAATATTAGTCAACAAAACACTCCGCTTAAGAATAGCTCCACAATAAAAAGCCAGTTCATCGTAAAGTGTCATCACAGTGAAGAAGCACAAACACCTTAGGAAGGAGGAAAATATATTGTTGGTTTTGGCCATAACATGACTATTAGTAGTAGTTTATACCTTTTAAAATAATTGTAGTATGTTTTGGGGCTTGAGGGGATGTAGCAAAAGCCCACTGAAACACTATCCTTCAGTGACTTATTTCCAATTCATCTTTGTCCTCCTTTAATGATTGCCCAGCTCTTTAAATGCTCTGTCATGGTGCTTTGTTACTTTTTCCTCTGTCATGTTAGCTCCAGTGACACTTGTGACCTGCCATAGGGCTCCAAATCCAGAACATTTAACGTGAGTCCCCTTAGAGTCACGCTGTGCACAGAGCAGTGGGGTTTGATGGATATGCTGCCATGAAACAAAATCGGCCCACACCCAGACTGCAAATATGGAACAGTGTGGTCATGCTTCAAAATAATGGTTATAATTATTTGTGTTGGAAATTTCCCACACCATATGATTCTCTTCCTCACCATAATAAACATCTTGAACCTCAGTTTGGGGTTTTATTTTATGATGTCAACAGTTCTGGACCAGAAAAGCGAGGAGGTGCCAAAATCTTATACAGCAGATGATCCTAATATTCCCATCTAATGTGACACTTAGGCTCTAAATGCTGAGCTTGTGGTGGTTTGCCTTACGTAAAGAATTTTTTTCACAAATGGGGACCACAGAAGAAGGCTGTGCTGTCTGTCACTGACAAAATGTTGTCATATGCCTCCTGGCTCTTGGTGCAAATTGACGTCAAAACAGTAAATATTCCAGTGAGATGGAGACATGAGCACAGAGGAAAGAATGAAAGCGGTGGGAGTGAAGGTCCCCCAGGTTTGGAAAAGGCTGCTCTTCTTTGACATAGAATAAAGGCAGTGCCTGATAGCAAAAATTTTGACAGAAGCAGTAGGGTGGTGTCCTGTTGTGGTGCTGCCAGTAGCTGTGCTGGAGGACTACATCCAGGTTGTTATACCTTCACCTCCTTCCTTGCCAGCATGCTCCACCATGGGCCTGAGATTAAAATAGCTATTCTAGAGTGAATTCAGCAGCAGCTGCTGAGAATTCCAGCCTCAGGGAGCCCAGAATCACTACTGTGGTAAGGCAGGGCCTGTTCACCAGCTGGGCTGGTGGGTAGACATAGTGTCATGGGTTCTGCTGAGAGAGCCACAAATGTGTTCCTTCAAGGTAACTCACTTTGGATGCTGTACTTGGTGCCCTCTGGGATGCTGGTGGCCTCTGGCAGAATCATCTCAAGACTTGGAATCCATTTCTTAAAAAATTCAAAAGAAATTTTGAAAGGATCATTCTAACATTAACAAAAGCAAGGAGAAATGGGGATGGGGGAAATAACTGGTTCCAGGTCAAGAGGTGCTGGTTTTCCAGGAAGAGTTTATGGAGGGATCCAGGGGATCCTTGTGCTGATCCGTGACTCAGAGAGGGTGTTTGTGGAGGAAAGGGCAAGGGGGGAGGCCATAGCTCTGAAGCAGTGCCAGCACAACGGTATTTTCAGCTCTTGCTGACAAGGCTGCGAAACCCTGCTGGAGCCACTTGTGGGTGGCTCTCCTCTCTCCTCCCTCCTCCCTTCACAACAGGAAAATTACTGCTGCAGTGTCCTGGGGATGGACAACCATGGCAGGGGAGCAAGCCCAGAGCACGACACGGAGCGGCCACTTCCTGAGGGCTGGTCCAGCTCCACACAGGAGGAGCTGCAGGGTCACTCCGTGCTGCTGCTAGCAGACTGATGGAGAGGACTAACCTTGGCTCTCAGGAAAAGATGCCATTTTCCTTTCTGAGTTTTCTTTTTTGAACCTGGCTGCAGTGGGACTGCATGCCGAGGCCTGCAGTCACCTCCTGCACCATGGCTTGGCAGCCCAGCCAGGGTGCGTGGGGCCCATCGGAACCGGTCTGTGCAGGCTGGTGGTGCTGGTGGCCAGTCCCGTCCGCAGTCACAGGGCACACAAGCCGTGCATGTAGAGAGGGCTTGCTGTGCTTCCAGGCTAAATTATAACCACGTTACAGACCATGCATTTCTTACTGAAATCAAGTCCAGTTTGAGTCTTTAAGCTGGAACAGAATGAATAGCCCACGTCTTTGGGGAGTGTGGGCCAGCCAATGGCTTAAAAACCAAAGTAGTAAAAAAACCACAACCGAAAACATAGCCAAAGAACTCAAAAGCAACTGCTTTGTGTCCAGAGACTGAAACATAATTTGAAGTGACTTGCTCAAAATCCCTTCCTGGTGTGGGCAGCTAAAGCCATTGGGTATTTTGTTTACTTGTCTATAGAACATGTTTCTGTTGCGTCCTGGCACCGCGTGCTGCTTCTTGTTTAAACATGCCTGGGAGGAGAGCCAACGTGAAAACACTCTTTGAATCAATAAATGTAGTTGTAAAATTGAACAAACACTCCAGATAGGAACAGTTCAGGATCTTCAGGATCAAGATGTGATTCGGGATTTTTTTGTTGTTTGTTTGCTGTGGGTCTTTTTGTTTGGGGTGGGTTTTTTGGTGAACTGGGGACCTCTTTAGCTACCATGGTGATCAGGAAAATATGCCTAATCATGGATGGAAACAAGCTGAGGGAAAATCCAGACTGAAGAACACATTTAGTGTCTTGGACCTGTTTTCATTAGATTCAGTGCTGCTGCTTGATAAATTAGTTAACTAGTAGAAGTATTATTACATTATTACTTTTTTTTTAGTGGTTTTCAAATTCTTAATATAAATTTTCAAAGCTTCTGAGGAAAGATTAAATTAAAGATTTTATTTTGGTAAAAGCAGTTTGCACTCTTTGAAAATGAACTATTTTAAAACTGATTAATTTTTAGAGCATCCTGGAGTAAATTTATCTTGTGCCATTTGTACCGAAATTATTTTATCAATTACTTTTTATCTATTTATTTATATACAGTCTTTACACAGTGATAGCAATTCTAATGTAAACTACTAATGTATGGCAAATCTTTCAAAGATTTCCCAACATTTTTCATAATGAAACTTCAAACCACTGAAATATGGGTAACTTCATGTTTTACCAATTCTAAATTAGGGAGATCGAGAAAAGAATTTTGAATCTGTGAAGCCTTCCACAGTGAAAAGGGCCACTTGTAAGACAAATCTGAAATTTTTCCTATGTGGGTTTTGGGTTTTTTTATTCCTCTTTAGAATCTATTCTGATTTTTCCACTTGCTGTGGTACTTTCAGGTAACTGTGTTTGAAGCACTAAGGTTTGTTCTGCATTGAATTCACATTATCCTATACTGAGATTTGGATGTAAAAAAAAAAGAAAAAGGAATGGAAACTAGAAGAAAATCAGGAGTACTGTGAAGTCTCTGAAAACAAACTGCTATGCATGACACAGAGCTACCCAAGTCCAAAAACCAGTGCAAGACTTAGAGCTGAATCACAAGGCTTTGGAGCTGCAAAATTCCTTCCAATTTTCTCCTACTTCATTCACAGGAAGGGGTTGGGTGTTGTGTGTTGTCACACCCGCATGGGGAGAGCACAGGCCAGGTCTTTATGTGCAACATGAAGAAATAACAACCTGGGAAATGAAACAAGGAGTAAGTGAAGAAAAGTCTTACCTATATTGCTGGTAGTGAATGGTCATCCAAATGCAAAATCCAGCCAGGCAGCTTGGTTTCCCCACAGCCAAGCATTCTCCTTTGTATTTTGCATAGATAAAGAAAAAATGTAAATTCTCTGTCCATAAAGAGCACCTTATTCTAAGAATGAGAACACCTTGGTCATCTGACAGTTGGAGCTGGAAGGTGTCCAACCCAATTGGTGCCTCTCCTGTGGAGTGTAGCAGTGCTACAATACAGCGTGTTTTGGAAATAGCTCTTGATTAACAGTGTTTGGTGGAGTGGAAGCAAACATAATTAGAAAATATTCTAAAGCTCCCTCTGAATATACTCCACGGGCAATGATTTTAAACAACCTGTCAGCTTCAACCATCTCATAGATGACTCAGACAAGGGTAAGTACAAGGGTAGTGGTATCAGTGCAGCACCTGGTTCTGCTGTTAGAATGAGGAGGAGTTTTCTCCGTCTTTAAATAAGCATGTGCTTTTTCCTGGGCGATGTAACTTGTCTCTTCAGCTTGTTTTAAATGTGCACAAAGAGGCATTTCACATGAGATACTCAGGTGGTGAAAATAAAATCCTGTCTGTGCTGATTCATCTCAGCTACACATGTACCCCAGCCCGTGGTCTGGGCTCTGCAGAAGCACTCTCATGACTCAGGTGGTGTTTCTGTGCACACAGGTTTAGGCAGTTGTGGACAGCTCTACGTGTGTGTGTGTACAGCTCTGAAGTCCAAAGCCATATTTTGGAAAAAGTAAAGGTTTTATCCCAGAGCAATCATAGAGTGGTCGAAGCTGGTCTGTGTATTCTGGGAGAAGGAGGGGGAGCCCAGGGAACATCCATACTCATGAGGGTCCTCAGCTGTAAGATTTGGATAGAACTCCATCTTTCTGCACCCTGACTGCTTCTAGGAGCAACTGATGACTCTTATGTAGCTTGAGTGTAGAAGGCTCTTACTATAACTTGAAGTGCTGTGATGCTTCATACTATGCATCAGAAGTATGCTTTCCTCTCACACTGTTTCTATAGGCTGGGTAGCTTTAGTTGATCCTGATTTAGTGAGTGTTGGTTTTTTCTGCTTCATTCCTCTTCTAAAAGATTCGGCTGCAACTGTCAACAAACTGGTTGTGAGAGCCTGTGTGAGTAGGTGCTGCACACTGGTGCCTTTAAACACAAGCTTGAGTGTGCACAAGGGGAGATGCTCTTGTCATGAAACACTGACAGGAGACATGATGAGGGATCCTTGGGGAAACAGCTACCAGAGATATTGTGGTTGTATCACTGATGTCCAGTATGAGATCTTGGGTGATTCTGAGCTCTATAGGGTTTCTGCCTTGTGTGCAATTTCCATTTTCACTTGGTTTTATTTATACATCCCATTTCACGGTGGCTGCCACATAATAAAGGTTTAGTCTCCTGTGCTATTCCTTGGTATTTGAAGTAACTTGATGCCTGCTCATATTTTTATTTATTCCATTAATTACTGCTTCTCAGAGTCATGTGGAATGCAGTATTTGCCTAAATCCACCAAGTTATACTTGATCCTGTGGGTATCCTGGTTTATTGTGTATGAGATTGCATAAGGTTGGTGTACGGATTGTGTATTGTTTAGCCTACACAATAAACACTGTGCAATTATGGAAATAGATTCGTTCAACTGCCTTTTCTCCTTGCAAGGCTGTAACATTGTGGCAGTTCTTCCTCTTTCTCATGCAATAACTCTGTAGTCTTTAACTACTGCCTGGTCAGAGAGACCTTTAAACACAGAAATCTGCTCTTCAAACTAGCTTTTAGCAGCCTGGAGCATAGGATCACTTTCAAATATGCAGTGACTGTAATCAGTTACAGGGCAGTTATATATCTGCTTTTTATGCCTAAGCTGTAAAGGAACTGCCAGCTGGAGACTCTGTAAATGGTCCTAAACACGCCTTAGATGCTTCTGTTGTTAGGACCTGGCTCAAAATAAAATGTCTTCACACAGTGACCTGTGACTTGTATGCCCTGCCATATTTTCACCTTCAGAGACAAGTATAAGAAATTGTGTCTAAAGGTTTCCAAGAGGGCTTAGTCACTGGAGCGCTTGAATGGAGCCCTGCTGACGTTTGTTCTGCTTTTTTTTCCAAGGCAGAAGACACGTTACCTTCAGTCAAGCAAGCCTCTGGCTTATTCTCCTCCACCTGTTTCATTGCCATGTAAAGTAACTAACCACTTCAATAATGCTGGCAAAGCAGCATGAGGGGAGCTAAGTTACTGAGAAAATGCCCCCTAAAGCTCCTCTCCACTTCTGGATCCTGCAGATACAAACACAAAGAATCTGTTAGAAGATGTGCAGGTTTGTGACTGATTCTTCTCTAGTAATATCCATATTAACTTCCATGCTCTGATCTCACTCTCAAGAAAATTGGAGACTCATTTCTCACCCTCACTGCAATCTTCTGCTTGTCCTGTTCCTCCTCTGCGGGTTGCCAGTTTAGGGTGTAAGCATTTGAGGCACAGTTTGTCCACATGATGTGTTTGTATAACACCCTGGCCTGTGGTTACATGTCCACATCTGTGCCCAATCTGCAGAGGATATTGGTCTGTTATAGCTCCCAGCTGCTGGCCTGGCTTCCCACCTCAAGCTGCAGAGAATCCTGCTTTTATTGCTCTGCTGGTCCCTGTTTCAACCCTGGTACTTGCCAAGATGACATCTGCCATATTTGTGCAGAGCAGGACAAAACTGGCCCTAATAACTGCAAGAAATATTACGGCAATTAAAATAAGACGAAAAGCAGAAAGTGAGAGTCCAGCCTGGGAGGCCTTACTTTGCTATAAGTCACTGATGGGACTGTGCATCATCTGTTTTGCCAAGTGGTAGTTTTCCAGCATCCTTCATGACTCCTTTTCTTCCCCCCTTATCAGTGTTACACTGCACTTATAGGAATTCCCTCCCCTTGCCTCTGATGCTTTCAGACATCAGCTCATCCCCAGCCCCTCCTGGTGGGCAGCTCCTTTTGTGTTTGCTCTCTCAGCCTTACCATTTCAACAGAGCAGAATGCCGGTGTTGGTTTTCTCACTGGGAGTGACTCAGAAAGGGGATTTGTGCATGGCTGGGTGCCAGGGAAGAAAACACACTGTCAATGTACATTAGTGCAGTGCCAAGCCCTATCTGGGCACAGTAACTTTCCTCTCAAGGCTGCTGCATGCCAGGAGGGGCACGCACACTGAACAGGGGAGAAGAAGAAAAATGGCAGCAGCTTATGCTAAAAACTGACCTGGCAAACTTGGGTAACTACCTCCCCTGCTTCTGACCCTTGGAAGGTGCTTCTCTAGAAGAAGTTTGCTGTTGTCTGATGATTGTTCATGTACCACCTGGTAAATGCCATGCCTGCAGATTTCATAAAAAAATACCTCTATTATCTTGTACACGTACACTTGTGTAGCATCCTGGAATTGCTTTAGGTGGAAGACAGGTTAAATTACTCAGATGAGAAAAATATATTTTATGGCAGTAAAAGGCTGTTTCTCCAAGTCCAGTCTGTGCCCGTCACATAGCCTTTGAGGCTCCTAACTGGGTGGATGGGAATAGGAGGAAGGGAATGAAGGCTGGAAGAAAAGTGATCTGCAGGACAACCGAAGCATGAGAATTTTGCCTGGTGCTTGTGACAGGTTTTTACCCTCCCTGTGTGTAAGTTGCACATTCAGAACCCACTGCTGGGATTTTAATTATATTCTAGTGTTGTGTAATGTAGTGTAGTTTCTTACTGGGAGATGTGTATTTAAAGAGCAAGGTAATCCATCTTGGAACTGCCTGTTACCATTATATGGACACCTGGTCTGACCTGCTAGAGGACCTGAGAACAGTGAGTTATGGGAAGCATAGCTGAGTTTAATACTGAGCTTTCTTTGGGGTTAGTCCATTTAAATTCAGGTCTCGGGTCCTTGGCACTCAGGGCCAAATTCAGGTACTCTTGTAAACACTCTTTAATGCCTTCCCTTCTCAGGCAAGGGTGTGCTCTGTGTGTGTGACATGGCCAAGCCTCCCACCCACACATAATACGCAGCAGGAACATCATTGACAGCCCCAAGTGAACAATCATCAGGAAAAGGACATGTTTCTGGGATAGGATTAACTTGTATTTCCAAAGGTATCATTTGTGGTATTTACAGATGTGAGAAGGACAAGGCCAGGAAAAAGAAGATGATATTTTTCACTGAGCCCTGCTGGGAAAGAGACAAGGAGGAAAATGGAGCTGTTCATCTGTGCCTTATGGCTCACAGGCAGCTTAAGTGAGGCTCTATGTTCAGGCTTGGATTTTTTCTCACCTGCACCATGAAGACATATAACCTTGAACCAGTTGGTGAACCTGAGCTTGCGCATCCTCAGAAAACCATTTGCCAGCTAACATTTGCCAGCTTCAGGAATGAAGCAGCTAAATTATGTTTTCAAAGTTCTTAAAAATTCTCAGGAAGGAAACTACCATGAACATTCCTAAACAGAGAGTACTTTTGAAGGGGAGTGTGTGTGAAATGGGTTTGCTTAGACTTAAAGCAAACATAATGACAGGTAGTCTGTTGTGTCCAGCAAATAGAGGAGTGGGAAAAGAAAGCAATTTTACTATTAATGGATCTTAGTGATGTAGACTGTGAGCTACCAATGCTGTCCATGCAGAGAGAGAGCTGAAGAGAGGGATGACTTCACTTGACTACGAAGTGTTCAGGACCCTTCTGCAAGAATGGTTGGAATGGGGTGTGTGCCAACTTGGAGGAGAAGTCCTCTGGGGGAGACAGGGCATGCTCCACACTAAGCTGGCAGGCTGGGGACGGGAGTGGGACTGACAGGACAAAAGGAGCCAGGCATAAGCACCTCAGCTTCTTACAGATCAAGAGAAGGATAAGAATTGCAAATAGCAGATTCTCAGTTGCTTCACACAGCTGTGAATACTTGTCTCTGAAACCAGCCATGAGATGAAAGTGTGTGAGAAACAACAGTTTTCCAAAACTGTTCTCCAACTCATGTGGAGAGGAAATGCACAGTGTGTTTTAGAAGCTGGCTGAAGGAAATGTTCTTAACTTTTTCCTGCCTTTTCCCCATGTGGCTTCTTTCCTTAAAATCCCAGCCTTTTAAGAAAAACTCATAATGTAAAAAAATATAGTTGCTCTCTATTTTTAGAAATTACATAAACAAGTTTAATAACCAGGGAATTATGGTGATCAGGAAGCTCAAACTGGCTTTGGATATCAAGCAGAAATAGATGTGGACAACCAATGAAAGATCCCATAAAGTGTGTTTCTTTTCCTTTTTTTCTTTTTTCCTGGAACTATTACGACTTCAGGAGTTTGGGATCATGTATAAATAAATCTGGCCAGCAGACTTGGCCAGCAGTTTGGAAAGATCATTTCTTGCACTTTTTTTAAAGAATTACTAAAATTAAGAATTAGAAGTTTTACTGATATCTGTAAAACATTAATGTGTGAAATTTTTTATTATTTTGAAGCTTCCCAAATACAAAGCTAGGGTTCAGTAGTCATTGGCAAAACTAGTTCCACTCTGAGGAGAAAAAAAGAAAGCATTAAAAAAATAATCCTTGAGGGATAAACAATTGGAACAAGAGTAGTCAGATGATAAAAATGAGGCAAAAGCAATATGTGAGCTGGCTCTTGGTGAAGAGTTTCCTAATTGCTGGCTTCTGGGTCTATCTAAACTCAAGGAGCTTCAATGCTCGAGGCATTTAAAGCCAGACTGCCAAAGCATTGCAGAGCAGATAAGTATGGTGCAGGGTTTAGAGGGAGGATAATTGCTGCAGGAGCCCAGAGAGTTCCTCTGTTTTTAAGCTGGCATCAGAACCTGCTCCTTGATACACATTTTCTCAATCCCAGCAAAAGGCTGGGGTGAGTGGGATGCCCACCAGCCAGGAGGCCTCTTGTCTTACCAGGTAAAAGAAAGGTCCTTTGAGTGCATTAAACTCTAGGCTTTCAGGACTAGAGATTGTAGCTTGACAGGGATGCTGGTCTGTAGGAGGTAGTAAAGCATGCACTGTATAAAAAGGCTCCTGTGTGGGCAGTCACAGATAAAACGTGAATGAAGATACCAACTAGCAGCTATCCTAAAAGCACCAGGAGGGCTGGGCTGCAGCAGGACACAGGCTGTGTTATGCCAAGTGTATGTGCAGACACTGGAAAGCTGGAATCAAGCCCTGGCCCCAAACTAGGAAGCCCAGGGATGAATTCTGCTTTCCCACATCCTGTAATATGCTTCTAGCCTCAAAATTACTGGCTGAAATAGGAAAGAAGCCAGTCAGTGCTCTGCCTATTGTCCTCTAGCTGGTTTACTCTGTTGGAGGGTTTGGTTTTTTTTTGTGGCAGGCCCAACTTGAGATGTTTTCACAGTATTTGGTATATGAGGTTTTATAGGTGGGATTTTTGGGCAAGCGCCTGCTTTTTAGGTTTTAAAAGAGCCTTAGAGGCCTCTAGGTAAATCTGTGGTTGAAGGATTTAAAGCATGTGTGACAACAGAGACCTGTGTACTTAAGGCAGTTGATGGATCCAAGCACACTTTGAGCTTCTGAGTCCTGAGTGGCACTGAGGTACAGCTCAACTGCCTTCTAGATGAGGAAGAAACTATTTATACATATGCAGTGGAAAAGAATAGATTGTACTGTATGTAACAGCTCTGCAAAATATTTGAGATATAAATATAGTCATTCCATTGGGTCCTTCCTCCAAAATGACTGCTCCCTGATGAAAGCTGTGTTCATGTCAGGGTCTGCAGATCAGTCGTATACAGAAAGGTTAGACCAAGGTTGCATTTGGATAGAAAGTTCCTATGTGGACACTCAAAAACCCAAATCAGGTAGAGGCTCCTTCTCTTTAGCTGGTGCTCAGAAATACCTGTAGAGGAGTATATTGTGTACATTCAATGGATTGAGACAAAAGGATAGCACCAAAAGCATCTCTCTCTCTTTTTCACAAGTGGGCCTGGCCTGGCTGAAAGGGTCCATTGGTAATGCAAATGATTTCACTTAAATGTCCCTTGGTGTTTCCACATCTCTGGCCAGCTGATACATTTTCCCTCAAATGAAGACACAGCCTTGAGTGATGGACCAACCTCTTTAAAGATGCTCTTCTGGTAGTTAGGAAAGGGCCTTATGGAAGTTGGAGCTCTTAAATTGGCCCGTTGTTGCAAAGGTGTCTTCAGGTGAGGATTAGCTTCTGATTCATTTTTTATGCTTTCAGTATTCACTACAGCATTTGTGCAAGAAACTCGTACACCATGGAGTCAGCTCTGCCAAATACCCTCCAATGAATGGCCCTTCCCAAGTCTTTACTTTTTTTAAAACCCAAATCCACTTTTGACTTTTTTCCCCCATGGAATTCCACCTTTCTCAGTAAGGTTTTCAGCTGAGAACGGCAGTGATGGGTGGGCAGCAGTACCCAGTACCACTGGCTTCAGAACCGGTGTCTTGCTGGGCCATGGGTACCCTCTAGAGGGCATTGGTCACACACCCCTCCACACACCTGCCTACGGATGCAGAGACCCAAGCGTGGCCTTCCAGATTCTGAAGTGGTTGACAGGAAGTGGAAAAGAGAGTTTTGTGGCTTACATGTCTTGAAAGGTGCTAGGCAAGCTGAATTTCAGCTCTTAACAGGTATAATATGAATAAAGTGTAAGGCTTTGGGACATCTCAGCCCTTCTTCAGAAAGAAATTGCAAACCCAGTGAAGCACATCAGGTGATGTGGCTCTGTTGGATTAGAAGCCAAGTTTTTTAAGCACCTGCGTTTTACTTCTGCAGTGTGTGTGCAACATGAGTTGGACAGATGTCATCTGTGTGCTCTTCTTTATGCTAAGCAGTGCAAGGGGTCCCAGGCTGACCAGCACAGAACTGCTGAGCCCTGCTACAGATTTGAGTATCTCTTCAAATTTAAGTATCTCTTTCATACCTAGAGTTATAAGGAGATGATGGAACCCTCATGAACTCAGATGCTAAATTGCTGAAGAGGTTTTGAAGACCTTGGGATGTACTTGATCCGAGATTAAGGAAACTGAATAGGTGCACCTTCCTAATAGTAGTAGGATCCTTGGCCTCTGCTCGTTAGAAAGTGGTGTATTTATACAACACCAGCATAAACAGTATTTCAAACCCCATAAAAGTACTTTGGTGAGAGTGCTTCAATCAGTCCCCAGGTCAGAATACATCTGAATTTTCAGATGCTCTAATTGCAGCTTTCATTTTACTGAATTTCTGAACCCACCTTCCCTCTACATCTAACCAATGAAGCACAGGAATGTAGTATAGGAAGTCCTAAACAAGACAGGCCAGTGACCAGAAGATGAGCATCCCCTCTCCTGTAGGTAAGTGTAGTACAGCCAGGCTAAAGGTGGGATTCTTTTTATAAATCAAGTTGTTATTTGTAGGATCTAAAGTATCCAAAGTTACAACCTCACTTACTTTTTCTGACATACATTGCTTATTTCTGAATTACTATCCATGTGTCTAAGTCTTGGTTTTGAAGAAGAGGAAGATAATTTTATTCTTGACTGCAGATAAATGCTTGTGGTATAAGTAAGGAATTTGATTGTTCTTGCTTCCCCCACAGGTACACGACACTGCCAGCTTTCCCTGTGCTATTGTCTAGTTTGTATTGCACTCCCATGTCCTCTGGGATCTGTCTTCACCTTGACCTGTGCTGGCCTTTCTTTCATGCCTTTGTGTGTCAGAATGTCTCACATTTTTGTTGCCTATTTCTAGACTCTTTCCAGGTTTGCCACAGGGTTGAAATGTGATGTTTTGGGAAGGATAAACTGTTGCTAAGAATAGAAGCTTCACTATTTAATACAGTGATGAATTGAACTAGACTGCTGGGCAGTAAAGGACCAGGCAAAGACAGATGCCAGCAGTTTCAGTAGTTCTTACCAGCTCTAATTACTGCTACCATTTTATATGCAGATGAATCAATTTGGCCCCTAGGCCAAAACTATTCTATGCATAATCCAGATGAAGGCAATGAAGTTGTGTCCTGGATGAATCTCACACCTCAATGCAGACTGCTCTGCATTTGGCAAGGTGTGTCTATTTGTCTTGCATGTTGACCTTGTCTCTGTCAAGCCACATGGCTGGATCCTGCTCATTTTTTAATGGAGAAGGCTAGAAAAGGCTTAGGTCACCATTGAGGGTGTACCTTGTGGACACCTGAGAATCCTGGAGAGATTTGATGGAAAGGGAAGGGCTGCTGTTGTGGGAGTCGCTGTTATCTCACATGAGGAAAGCAGGGTGGGAGTACATTTGCTATTCTGACTTGGGGTGTGAAAGGGAGGAAGAAATGTGAAATTGTGTGGTGGTTTGGGGCAATTGATATGTATAATGGTTGCTGATGACAGCAATTGCACTTTCCTAGCAGATAAGTCAGTTCCAGACTGCTGGCTGAGTCTGTAAAGACAGTGTCTAATCTGATTTTCAATTCTTTAAATGTCTCGCTTCCTCTCCAAGTTTTATTCCATCTACTAAGTATATATTTTGAAGGAGCCATCCCATTCAGAGGAAAAGTATCTCTACAACCTGTTGAAGTCCTGCCAGAGCTTGCAAGAATACTTCTTTCTCGCTTCTGACCTCACAGTCTTTCCACAGGGGTGGGTCAGGAGAGTATTTGACCTCCATTCTCCTGCTAACAATGGCTGTGTTCTGTTAATTCTCTCTTGAGTGACAGCCATTCCCTAATGAGGATTTTTGTGATTAAGGCCAGCCTAATCTAGCTGAAGTTTGCTGCTTTAAAATATGAATATTTTAAATTGCAGATCCCTCACATGGTATAAGTTGACATGGTAGTATCCAAGCCACACTACGGATTTAGTCCATCAGTTTTAAGTGGTTGTCCCTTGGATTCATCTCCATTTACAAGAGATCTGTGAATTTTACTCTTGACTTTCAGAAGCTGACTTTAGTTTCACAGAATGGCTAAATTTGGAAGGGACCACAGGGCATCATCAGGACCCACCTCCCTGTTCAAGCAGTGTCATCGCAGAGCACATAGCACAGGATTATGTCCAGACAGTTCTGGAATATCTCCACTGAGGTAAACTTCCACAACCCTTCTGGGAAATCTGTTACAGTGCATGGTAATCCCACAGTAAAGAAGTTCCTGCTCATGTTCAGGTGGACTTCTGTTCATCAGTTTCTGCCTCTTGTCCTGTTGCTTGGCACTATGGAGAAGACCCTGGTCCATCCTCTTGACACCCTCCCAGCAGGCACTGACAGACATTTGTTAGGTTCCCTTTGTCATCTCTTCTCCAGGCTGAACAGGCCCTGCTCCTTCAGCCTTTCCTCATAAGAGGGTTGCTCTTGTCCCCTCATCGTCTTTGTCACCTTCTATTTGTCTCACTCCAGGAGCTCCATGTCACTTTTGTCCTCAGGAGCCCAGAGCTGGACACTCCAGTGGTGGCCTCCCCAGGAATGACTAAAGGGGCAGGGTCACCTCCCTTGACCTGCTGACAATGCTCTTGCTGATGCATCCCAGGATCCCATTGGTCCTCTTGACCCCGAGGGCACTGCTGGCTCATGGACAGCTCTGCGTCAACTAGTCCCTTCTCCCCAGAGCTGCTTCCCAGCAGGTCAGCCCCAGCCTGTGCTGGTGCCTGGGGATTTTCTTCCCTAGGTGCAGGATTTGCATTTGCCTTTGTTGAAGTTCAGGCAGTTCTCCTCTGCTAACCTGTCAAGGTCTTTCTGAAGGGGTGCATGGCAAACACCAACATCCTACAATCACAGCAGTTGCTTTTTCACGGTTTCTTTGTAAACCTACAAAGTTGACACCCTCCTAGAAGGATCTATCAACAGCAGCTGTAAAATTAGAGTGGGAAAGGAGTCAGGCCCCTTGCTAAAAACTAGATCATCTTTCCCACACTTTCACTCTTGCTAAACACTGGCTTTTCTATGCCTAAGATTTAATTTCTGCTTGGCCTTTTGTAGTAATTAAGACCCAAAATAATTGAAGGTCATCCATTATTTCACAGGGCTTTAGAAGAAACCCTTGCTTGAGGACCAGATCCTATTTTCAGGCACCAGACGAGGCTGTCTGTGGACAGGGGTGTTGGAAGTGGGGAGACAGTTGGTTCCAGAACAGTACTTGGTACCACTTCTGGATGTGGAAGTGCATGTCTGCAGGAAACGGAGGAATGACACCCATGGCCTATGGAGGGTGGCTCTGCCCTCCCTTGCCCACTTGGGTGGTGCAGGATAACTTCTGAGGTGTAGGACAGTAATACTGGCTGAGTTCAGATAACTGGAAGAGCACCTGTCCTGTCCCACAAGAGAACCACTTTTGGTTCTGCATCTCTATTTCCCTTTGGAAAAGTTCAGCTGTTCATGCTATTGTCTTGGCTTGTGTCTGAATTATTTTTCTGTTTATACCCAACTTTCAGGGGATGAAAGGGGATGAAGGGGGAAAAGGCAGAGCTAATCACCAAACCAGCTCCTATCCCCATCTAACTACTTTTTTGCTTTTAAGGAAATGAAGTCATTTATGTGCAGAGGTAACCCAGAAATGTGAGCTCCTGCCAAGATATTTATTTAAACAAAGCTTGTCTGTGCCCAAAGCTTGGGCAGCTACCTTACATTATAAGAAAGGCGGCAAACCTCTCTTTCAGTGCTGATACCATCAAGACAAAAGCTCATCACCAGCAAAACCAATATTCCTTGTCACCCTGGGAGCACAAGGGGCAGTCTGTACTCACCCAGACTTGTTGCTGCAAGTAATGCTATGAATTGTTGTCCAGATGAGTTGGAAAAGTACTTAAAAACACCTTTTGAACTGTTTCCCTTCCATTCTGGCTAGTTTTTCAGTATGACTATTTTTGTTTAAAAGGGGAAAAAAAAAGAGAATTCAAAACAAAGAGAAAGTTCTGTTGCACCCGGAAGCATGAGCAGGACTGTTGACTTTCTGCCTAAGTCCTGTATTTTATAACCATGAGAAATTGTTCTTTTTAACCATTGCTTGCCTTGATGTATGGGAGCAACGAAATAGGAAATGTGTAGCAGTGCTTAAACAGACATATGACATATTTCAAAGACTTTTGCTAACTTACTAGAAATGTTTTGCTTTCTTTGGGTTATATATATATATATATATTTAAATTCGTAAATAATAGGAAAATGGGGTCTACACAATTAGGGTTTTTCTTTCTGCTTTTTTTAGTATTTTATCACTGCTGTAATCAGGGCCTGGAAAACTGATGTGTTTTAACAGCATCTTTCTTGATCTTTATTAGCTGTTTTATTTGTCAGGTACTTTATTTGTTCAAGTACTTTACACCTGAACTTAAGAAATTATTGATGGCCTCCTAGTGTTACCACTGGGAGAGACAGTTATAATGTAGCATCAAAGACCTTGGGGTTAAATCTTATGGGGTGACACTGGCAAGTGAAAATCACTAACCAAAAGTTTTGTTTCACCAGTCCCATCAATTTTAGTGGAATCCAGCATATCCTCTAAAGAAGCTGCTGGAAATTAAGGAATTCTGCAAAACGAGAAGAAATTTGTGGTGGGCCTTACCCACTGCCTTTGTTCTTAGACACCACCCTATGTGTCTCTCCCTTGAGTCTATGGGCTCAAGCAGTCAGTAAAGACCCAAGACCTTTGCCTGTTCAAGAAAAAAATACCAAAACAAAACAAAACTAGATGCAGCACTGAAGTGAAGAAAAACTGACTGAAGTATCCTCTGGACAGCAAGAATTGGAAGACAAATTACACAGCAACTCTGAGGCCAAGTAATAAACTATATTCCCTTGCTGACCTTAGCTTCTCAAAGTCATCTCTCCACGTAAACAACTTCAGGAAAAGTCACTTGCCCAATAAGAGTCTGTGCTTACTAAATCAGTATCTGCCCTCGTGCCCATTGCTTCCTTTTTGGTAAACTGAGGAACAAAACACTTTGGAAAAGGCCCTTTGCTGGAAGCTGAAGTTGCCTGGAAAAGGCAATAGAAGTTTCTCCTCAGTGCTTGAGATGTGCAAACCACTCTGTTACTTCATAAATGTAGCACATTAATTTCCAGCTCTTCCTTGTGTCAGGGTCATTTTCCTAGCTTATCCACATGACTCCATAGCTGCAGATTCTGTAGAGGCAAAAACCATCATTTAGGAAGTGGGGTTTACTTCTCTAAAGGAAGTAAGAGTTGATTTCATAACTTTAGTGTCACCCATTATATAGTTTGTTGGCAAATTAAGAGATCTGGAAAACACTGAAGTAGCTGTTCAAAAGATGGCATGAGAATGCTATTGCCAAAATATATGGTTACATACCCAGGGACTTTTGTTTATTATTTCTCTCCATTCACCCTAAAGGCTGAAAAAAAGAAATGTTTTCAATTTCTTTTTTTTTTTTTCAAAATGTGCAGTATTTAATTGACTGTTACTCTGATAAAAAATGTCAACTATGTACTGTAGCACTTCACAAGAAAAGAAAGGCACTGAAATCAGGGAATGTTCAGCAGACATTTTTAGCTGAAGAAAACTTTATTAAGCAGGAAAAGTTGTTTCTCTTCAGAATAGGAAGCAAAAATTGAAATTTTGAGCCATATAGTAGAAAAATATTTTGAAGAGGTTTTCAAATAAGAAACAACATAAAACACCAACATTGCCTACCAAAATAAAGGTGTCCAACATGTCAAAGTAACATTTTTCATTTTGAATTGACATTTTGAAATTAAAAACACTTCCTACGGAGATGCTGGTTTTTTACTCCAAAGAGCTCTATGTTGAAAAATTTAATAAATATTGCTATTCTTCCTTTAGAAAAAATTTAGTTCAGCCTGACCTTTGCTCTCTGAGAAAACATGTTTTACTCTGAAACCTTCAACTAGTGTTAGGTAGGATGCAGTAAACCACATTTTCAGCTTGCTTTAGTGTTTGTGTAAGTGGAGTTTTCTTCCTTCCTTACAGCATTCTGATTTCCTTTGTATTTGGAAATTATCTTCTTTCCAGAGTTACCACAGCTTGTGACAAAAGAGTTTTATTCAAGTGTTCTTGTGAAAATTTTGCTATTCTTCTTTCATTTGTCACAAACTAAATCAAGCTTTATTATAAGCTAAATGTCTATGCTCTGCTGCTCTTACAACAAGCTGTTACAAAGTTTTTAAGAAGGAAATAGGGAACAGAATCTCCAGATGATAAATACAAGTAGTGCCTAGTGGAAAAAGTCAAGGCGGGGGGGAAGAGGAAATAGCTGTAAAAACACTTTTTGAACAAATAGCTGTACTTTAACTTTGTATTGCAAGGTTGCCTGGATACACTGGAAGAACAGGCATCCTTCTATATATATATTAGATAGTTTAATGTTTACTGCTGAAACTTGGAATGTAACTCCAAGCACTATTTACAAATGTTTGGGATGAAGTAGTTCCAGAAAACCAAACAAAGAGAGGAGGGAGGGAAATTAACCCAAACTTGCTGTTTCTGTTTTCATCATCATGTTGCTATGTATGATTTAAAATAGCAGGTAGTAGCTTATGTAACAGAGCTGGAGGAAAGGGGAAAGTTATAGGAGCTGGACAAGTGCAAGGAAGGGTCCATGGCAGGTGAACCTGGGGGAGGTGAGTGGGAGAGAGAGCATTCAGGTGATGTAAGGGAGAGAGAGATTTGTGTAGGAAGACTCCTAGTCTGGGTTTGTGATGGTTTATGGAAGTACACTCTGCTCAGGACTAGGACTTAGAAGTCTCCTATCTGCTCCTGCTTGGCATTCCCTCTATCCCAAGCAGCAGTGATGTTACGAGTCCTGTTTGTCACATGCCACCTGCTCTCTCTTTGTGCTGCTTGCAGGGATGGATTGTGTGGGCCATGTTAGATTTGAGGTATGTGCATATAATGTGTACTTGCATAATCCTCTGTGCTTAGGGCTGTGCAAGACACTGAAAGAGTTATGTTTTGGATCAGCAAGGGAGAGGTTTGTCAACCTTTAGTTCCTGGAAGGTTTATCTCTGTTTCTGGTTCCAGAGAGTGCTCATGCTCTGCAGTGTAAAAAGGATACCCCAATTGATCCAGAAAGCAGATTATACAATGTTTTGAAGGCAGAAGGGAATAGTCCTGCAATTTAGATCTAGGGCACTGTTCTTTATTCTTTTTTTTTCTTTCTTTCTTTTTCTTTCATGAATGCTTTGAATCTCTTTAGTTATGTTTTGTGGTGATTGTGTCTAACCATAGAGTAGGGAGGCATTTCTGAGATGAGAAACTCTTTGATCTTGGCATCACTTAATGTTTCATTTAATCTGATTTTATTGAGTGATCTTCCTTGATCTGAAAAGGAACACATTCTTCCATGTAGCTCTTAAACTCACATTTGAATTGAGATTCTGTGAAATACACTTAAATAAAAAACCCCAAACTCCAGGGTAATGTGGGAGTGTTACAAATGGTTTGTGTTGTATGTCACAGCCATGTGTGATTTACCAGTGGACAGAACTGTGAAGCAGAGTAATTCCTCATGCTCTGAAGCCACAGATCCCTACCACCTCACCCCTGATGAGTCACCATGTGCTTCCTTCCTTTAGTGGTTGATGACATGTGATGAAATATTCAAATTCTGCTCAGGATGGGGCAACGATGCATTCTCACTGACTACTTCTTTGTAGTTTTCTGTAAACCTTTGGGAAATGCTATTTCAGGGGCCTCTAACAGCCAGACTTTAAAGTTGCTTTGCAAGACAAACTCAGTCAACACATTTCATGATCATATTTTAGTTCTGCCAGTCATTTCTGTGATGCTGGGACATATGTTGTACCTCTCTGCCTTGAAGAGTTAGAAAGCAGTGTCAAACGCATTCAGTGCAGAGACAGCTCATTTCACCTTTCCAGCTTGGCTGTGAAACACATTGAGATCTGAACATTATCCTCATAATGAGGCCTACTTGGTGCCAGGAGAAATTCCGCGTGAATTTGTGCATGGGACACAAGTTTTAGTTGGATTCATCCCCCTGTGCTTGCTGGAGAGCAGTTTGCTTTTGGTCTAGTTACGAGGACTGCTCATGGCTTAAGGGGCTGCTCACTGCCAGCCTGTGGAATAAAACCCATTAAAGGTCTGACACAGACCCTCAGATTGAACTCTAGATCATGCAGCTTCTACCACTGCCTCCAATTCTCTGCCTGCTTTGTGTGTAAAATGAAAGGCTTCATTTTTCAGACTCTTAAAAATGTTTTTTGTCAGTCCTTAAGCTAGAAAAATTGGTAGTCAGTGAAAACCAAGTATTTGAGATGGTAACCTCTGATGGGAAAGCACATACTGTGAAAAGTGGCTGTATCAGTGCTTTTTCTGTGGGAGCAGAACATCTCTTCTTGGGTTTTATAAGTCTCTCTAGCCTACATCCCCCCAGCATATCTGTGCCTGCCCACACTGCAGGCTGCAGCCTCAGGGGGAAATGATCAGGATGTCTGGTTACAGTGGCAGGGAATTTGCCGTGCCCTCATTTACCCTGCACAGCTTTCTGCAGGTAACTGTGGCCAAGGACCCTGGAGGGCTCTCAGAGCTCACAAACCAGGCAGCTCTGGACAGCTGGTGCACACAGCATCAGTCAGAGCTGTGACATGGTAACATCCCAGCTGGGCACAGTTCTGTTGGCAGATACCAAGAAGTCAGGTGAAATTACCCTGACACAAGTGTGCTTTTAATGGTAGCCCTTAAAATGCTGCAGGACATGGAAAATGTATGGAGAGGATGGGATGGTTTTAGCAGATCAATGCCAAGTGTAGCTTTGCTATCAGCAGAGGGATGTTAGCTGCTGCCATGGAGAGATATCCTTATGCCAGCTGTGTGTTTTACATCTGGCACCTTGACTGATATTGCTCTGGTAATTAAGTGTTTATTTTTATTTTCATTTCCATGTGGATATTTGTGGCATGTACTGTCCCAGCACTCAAAAAGACAATCAAATTAGAAAATACATCACAGAAAGCATTGAAGGGTGTTTATTCATTCACAGAGGCATTGGAACACTGTGGTTGGATTTATTTTGCCGTAACTCGGTTTTTGGATTAAGGGATTTTGGACACTGGCAACACAGGTTTAAAAGGCTGCAAGCAAGAAAAGAGTGAACTGGTAGGAGGTAGAGCAAGTTCCCTTTTCAATGCTTGGGGAATTATTTCAGTTATATTTTGGTCTTCAGATGAATTGTTTGCTCTAATCTGAACAACTATTTACCCTTCACTGTATCAGCTGAAATATTTGCTTGCCTCAAAGTTCATATCACCTTATGACCAAGTTCACCTAAAGAAAACCTCAGCCTTAGCCAAGTCAGTACAAAAGGGAAAAAAGAGGGGAAGAAATGAAAAGAACAGAAAGGGAATATGTTTGGGGGAACTCAGGAAAGTGTTCTGCGTGTAAGCCAGTGAATCTTAAACAATATTAACTTCTTAGCAACAATGATTCTGTTTTGTTTAACTAACAAAGGATATTGTAAGCAGATATGTGCATCTCAGGCAGATAAGGTTTGTGTTGGACAGTTCTTTTATTGGTCCAACATTTGGTAATTCACTCAAATTTAGCTATGGAACAAGAATTATGCATGTTTGCTTCTGAGGCAGAGGTTAGACATAAGGCTCCCAGTAATTTTCCAGTTCCTTGCTAAATTTAAATCTTAATGGGGCCCAGCCTGTCATCTTTATGTTTTCATGCCAATCCCAATAGAGTAGGGAAGCAAAAGGGCAGAATTTAACTGTCTCTTCCTTTCAATAGAAGAGTAGCACTTTTGTGTTTGCATTTCTTTTCCACCCAAGATCTCAAAGCACGTGAATATTCTCTTTATGTCTGTGGAAAACCAAGGCATGGAGCAATTCAGGCACTATTCAGCCCATGATGTCAAAGCACAAGCTGGTGTATTGCAGCCCTCATAACGAATTGTAGGAACATATCCTCTGTGAAGTCCTGCATTTAAGTCCCATAACATCATATAAAGAAGAATAAACTGAAGGAAAAGCTGTTGAGTGATTGCCTCCTAGTTTCACAGGAAGCCAGTGTCAAGGCTGGGAACAGACCATGGGAATCCTGGGTTCCATCCCCAAATCAAATTGCTGTATGTGCCTTGCTTCCTCTGAGCAATCATTTCTCTTGCTAAGGTAACTTCTTTTAAAGTATTTGAATTTTCAGCTGTCAAGTGTAGACCAAATTTATTTCATCTAGATGGATGAGGACTCCCTTAGTTCAACTGCGCTAAACTGTGTCACAGCTGCCCCATTTCACTCCAAGCCACTGAATTTTGTAGGATTAGAGGCCAAACATCTCTTGCTGCTTTCTGTCTGTCTTATAATTCAGACAGGAAAGTTGGATAAAACTGGCCAGGTCCTGGCTGCCAATGAAAACTTTTGCTATCAAAAAGGATGCGAAAAGCCATTTCTCTGTCCTCACCAGCTCAAATAAGGAATGGAATTCATTCCTTAGTAATCAGGGAAGTTAAATAAAGTGAGGAGACAGAACATAAGGGTGTAAATTTAGTTATTGAAGTGCTGCAATAAAATCCTGGACTAGACACACAAGGAGGGTATGCCTTTCATAGGAAAATGCCTTTTAGCTTGTCAGTCTTAGTGCTGAGAATTCTCTAAATGAAGAATTTCTTTGATGTCTGTGTGGATGTAAATGCCATGTATGCAAATTTTACTGAGTCACACCTGGAAGAAACTCAAAATTTCCAAAGCTGAGCTGAAATGGCCAGCCTTTCTCTTAGTTTCTTCTCCCAACCCTTTAAAACTGTCCTCATCCCATAATCCCAGCACAGATTTCCATCAAATGTTATGCCCCCGCTTGTCTGAGAAGGTTGGGCCATGCTTGGACCTTTAACTTGATACTGGTTATGTTTTCTGATGACTGAGGCCAATAGACTAGAGAAAGTTGGAAGATGTTTGACTGACCTACTCCAGTTCCTGAGTCGCTGACAAAGCACCCAGGCGGGTTCTGGACACTCTTGTTGTTTGTTTGCTTACATATAAATGGTTTATATTAACTTGTCTTGGGAGTTCATGAGGATTAGTTAATATTTGCAAGGTATTCATGGATATGCAGCATATGAAGCGTCAAGAGCCACTTCCTTCCTCTTTAACTTACATGACCTGATAAAGGATGCTGGGTTTCCTCTCTAATCTACATTTTGTAACACGGTGTGGGGGTTTGGCTACAGGACACACAGAAATCTTCTTCCATCTGCCTTCCCCTGTCTGCAGCTCTTGGACAGCAACAACAAAGCCTGGACTCTATTCTTCATGATGATTTGCTCTTTCAGAAGGCAGGAGTAAGGGGAAGTCTGTGTAGAAGAAAGTGTGTGATGCTGCTTAGGACTTGAGCAAGAAGTTGCCCTACAAAAGAAAACAAGTACAGAACTTTCAAAAGGTGGATTTCTAAGCATAAATATAAGCTCAGGCCTCCCTAGCCTCTGCTTAATTTTAAATTAGAGTCTTCTGCCTTGGAGTTGAAGGGTTTGTTTGAAAGCTTGGTTGCTTTTCCACATGTATGAAATGATTTGTTACTATCACTGCCCATAAATCTCTTTGATTTCTAGTATCTTTGTTTTGATGATCTCATTAAAGATACCTGCCAGGGAAAATGGATTTCAATAGTCCTTTTTATTTCCTCATTCACAGTAGAGTACAGCATCAAAGAGTGAATTTGCTCCCCAGTCAACTTCTGCCCTGGTATTATAAAGTTTATTACTGATCTGTGCAATTCTTTGCATATAAAGTACAACATTTCTTCTAATTAAATTTCTACTACCTTTTATAAGATAAGGCCTGATTATTTTTTTTCTCCCCACCCCTCCCTTGTCTGGGATGGGGTGAATGCCCTTTTTCTGGGACAGCTGTGGTCAGGTCAGTCTCGTGAGGCTTCCACCTTCCCCGGCATGACCTCAGTTCTACATTGCTCACTGTGCTAATGCATTTCAGAGCTTCCCAAAATCATTAACCCTGTGAAAAACCTATTGGTGATGACCTAGGGCAAGTTAGGCACCACTGAGTGTGGAGGATGGTACTATGGCCTGGTGAAAGGTCATTCGATTTTGCCTTCTGAAAGTATGTGGGAAGGCTAGAACGAGGAGGAACAAGAGCTCTTTGCTGATAAGAACTTATAATGGGGGAGGAATTTTGGTGGAGAGGAGCAGTGGCAGATGTCACAAGTATCTGAGATGTGCATATGCAAGCGAATCATCACCAGTGGCAGAACTGATACTGACTTCATCTCGATCAGGGTTTCAGTCTGGTATCTCTAGCCACTCAATACTGTTGACTTTCCAAAAAAAGTAAACAAAATATCATCATGATTGGTTCTGGCAATCCTGGCCTTTCTGGACACATGTGAGTATGGGCCATTTCAAAGCATCCCCTACGAAAATGATCCCAAAGAAGCCATACAGTAACATCTTTAGTTCTTTAGCAAAAGTCACCATTCCCCTAATTTATCACCTGTAATTAGAAGGGGCAACTACCCCTCTTTCACTACGGTGAGTTGAGCACCAGAGTAATAGAAGAACATTGTTAACAGTGTTACGGGTTAACACAGTTTGGTTTTTTCTAATTGAAGACCGCCCTATGGGGACCTTTTGAATTCCTTTGAAGAAGGACAGGCCTATCAGAGGCCAGTTCTTGGCTATTGGCATGTAGTTTGACCACTAGGAAAACAGTATGCGGTTTTTTGGGAAATACACTCTATAAGGCTCAGGATGTGTTGGAAGCAGTTTCTTTCTCTCCGGGTAAGACACCAGGTAATGCTGTGCAGCGGCGGCCGCACGGGCCGGGCCGGCCCAGGCCCCGCTCCCCCTGGGCGGCCAGGCAGGGCCTGGCCGGGCCTGCGAGCACCTCTGCCCCCGC
>VZUA01065150.1:85916-98015 GCA_013401035.1 Horornis vulcanius
CTCCTAAGGAAAAGGAGTTGAGATGAAAAGTGATTTTGGAAACAGTAGAAGAGACTCTTTGTTTTATACTAGAGGAGGCATCCTTAAACAATACCCCTAATTAGCAGAGCATGACCCATGTGCAGTGTTGGAAAAGCTGCTAAGCTGGGTAGGATTTCAGTCTGCATAGCCTCTTTCTGGCCGCTGCAGATGTGTGGCATTGGAAGCCACCAGAGGACTACTCCTCCATATCTCTATGGCTCAGAAAGACTCCTTTCCTAAAGGAACTGAACGAAAGCTTATTCTTAAATGGTAAAACTGACTGGGTTTACAAGTTTTGTTTTCTTTATGTTGTATGCAGAAAAGTGAATACTAGCAGGGGGAGAGAAGGGATGTCTTTGAGGATTTCATTTGTTGTTTTATGTGTTTTCTTATTTTCTTTTTAATTTGTGTGAATAATCTATCTTTTGTAATTTTAAGGTAATCCTGTTTTGCTTTCTGAGTTCTAGTCATATATAAAACTGCAAACACCCAAACCATTACACAAAGAAAGAGGGAGGTTTTTAAAATGGATTTTGTTATTTTAGATGTTAAGCTTGGTTCTCTGACAAGTTATACGGGGGATGTTTTTTACAAAGAGCAGTGGGAGCAAGCAACCAGTGTCATCTTACAGTTTGTCAGCTGGAGTGGTTGTGGCACACTGTAACAGCAAAAGACAGGATCAGACAATCCAAAAGGTCCTTTCAGCCCTGTTTACCTAAAGCATGTATTGACTAAAAAATATAAAGGGCAAGGATACTCTGTTGGGTGGAGGCAGGGTTAGTTACAGTTTGCAGCCCAGCATGTGAATTATGATAGGTATGCCAGATCTTGGCTGATGTCAACTGACAGACTTTGGTGTAGCTGCAGTGGTCTAGTCCAGCTGAGGATTTATCCTTTGCTGCTTAAAAATGTAGCTATTTTATGCACAAAAAATATAAAAATGTTTTCTATTGCCCATTAGCTCATTCCTGATTTACATCAGCCATCAGAGTTAATTCCGTGGAGAATATATTTTAGGTAAACAGATCTCTCGACTTCACCATTTTCTGGATGCTAACCCTGGACCCCCCTTTATTTCAAATTTTCACTCTTTTTTTAATCCTAGCTGAGCCCCTTGAGCTTTTGCAAATTCTTCTTTTCCATGGTAGTTTTCCCAGCAGTTTCTTGACAATCTTTTTACTCTTCCTTATTCATTTGGCTGTGCCACTCATATTTAGTCATTAAGAACTAAACTTATAAATAATTTTTGGTTTTCCTCTTACACTTTGGCTTTTATGGTTGCAGTTGTGGCCTGTAGCAACCTGAGAGTAAATTGAATATAGAAATGTGTTCTGCCTCTGATGAAGAAACTTCCCTAATCATGTGTTGTTTTCATTAATGCCGTATTTTACTTCAAGCTTTGATCTGATTTAATTTCTACAATCCATTTAACATCAAAATTTTGCAGTGATTGTGTTGTGAAAGTATCTTCATTTTTATCCAAACATTTCTGTTTGCATTCTGACAGATTTTTCCATTTAGTCCCAAGGGTTATGAATTCCTTTTGAACTGTGTTTTCCCTGCCTTCCCTGGCATTTGCAGCACCTCCTGATTTAGATTCAATATCTGAATTTAATTAGTATGCTCTCTGCCCTCACTCAGATCACTAAATCTGTCCACCAGGAGCAAAGGGAAAGGATGAGCCTGGAGCAATGTTTGCCATTGCAGAGGATCAGTGAATGGCAATAAGCATGAACAGAGGAATTGTTAATACCAATACACCACTTTCCTGGGGAGAGAGTTGATGGGTTCTAAAGTCAGGCAAAATGATACATGAATGTTTAGTCTCAGGTGGCATCTTTTGCAGATAATTTGAATTACACTGCAGTAAATTTATGGCCCTGCTTGTTAAAGCTGTCAGCAAAGAGTGTGAGGAGCCCAGCCAAGATGTAACACGAGAATGGATTAACATCTCACAATCTTCCTGGGATAAGGCAAATTCTAATCTAGCTTCATTCCTGGGATAGAAGTAGGACATCTGAATGACAGAATGCAGGTTGTCATCAAGGCATAAATCTTGATTAAAGATAACTCAGAAGTTCTCGAGAAACATAAATGAATGCACCAAAAACCCTCTGAGTGAGAATGACAGAAGCAACAGAACCCGAAAGATTCTTAGCTGGGATTTGTCACATAGTTTAGTCTTTTAGGCCCTGGCCAGAGCAATGCCACTGCTAGATCAGTGCTTTGATCCAATTCCATGACAATCAATAGATTGCAAGGGCATATTTTATATGTTCAACAAATCAGCAGGTGCCAATTGGAGATGGATTACTCTGTCCCCTCTATCCACATGTGCTTGGCATATGTTCCATTATTTATGTTCTGCCCAGATAGATCAATAGATCTGTCGATCTACTGAATAGGCTAATTTTTTTCTCCCCATCATTGATATAATCTGAGAGCTGAGTGATGACTCTTACTTTGTTTTGCTTGCAACTTCTTTAACTTCACCCCAGAATTAAAACTAAGGCTGATCCAAACGCACCTGTTTTTCACCTGGAAGTTTGTGCATACATGCTGTGAATGAAGACACACTGACAGATAAGCTCATACCTCCTGATGAGTACAGTAAGTGTTATCTCAACTTCAGCAAAAAGCCTCAGATGCTCATACAATACAGAAGTCCAGGGCACAGAGAAATACTGACGGTATGCACACTGTGGCTTGTCCTTTTGATACAGATCAGATAGTGACAACATGAGCTCATATGAGAAAAGCACCAGTGCCCCAGTTTTTGTAGCCACCAGGTTCCCCTAGAGCAGCATCTGCTATACCAAAGTTACTGTTGGTTTGGGAGCTACAAATCTCTGTGGGGTTTTTGTATTTGATCTGGCCAAATGAGGATAGTGAGGCAGCAATCCCCTGGTCCTGAGTTAGCAGAGGGGAAGAATGGCTTGCTGTCTTGTGTGTGGGAGAGGAATGGTGGCACTTTGAAAGACCCAGGGGCTTGCTGAGGTAGCCAGTTAGAGGCATTATTCAAAGTAATATCAGAGGTCTACTGTGCTGATAGGAGGAAAAATGAAATTAGGCTCTTTTGTACGGTTGTTCAGTGGGCATGACTGAGGACTACTTTCTGTGCTTCTTCATAGAAGGCAGTAGTTAAGAAAGCCGTTGTGGCTTGTTGGATGTTCAAATGAGGGAAGCAAAGGATTTTTTATTCTGTGGTTGTGTCAAGGGAAGGATTTGGCAGCAGACAGGCATGCTGGAAAATTGTAAAGTGCTGGAGACAAAGCTCTACTGACAACATAGACTGAATTGAAGGAAATTTTCCTTTAGGCTCACTGAAAAAAATAGAAAATAAGTTTGACAGTTATGTCTCTATTTGTTTCTTTCTAATATGTATTGATTTTTCCTCCAGAAATTCTGCAAAAGATGTAAGCATAAGTAGCAGACACTTCAATTTGCAAATTTGGAGGGTGGTCTGTCTACCTAATGATTCTTATTCTAGAACCAGTGCCACAAAGTACCCATTTGCAGAAATATTTCAAGTTTTTAGCACATCTTCTTTCAAAACTTACCATTGGAGAAGACTTTCCCGGCTGGGAGTTCAGTTTGTAGCACAACAGAGGAGTGGAGTAAGAGTTGAGAGGGGAAAGCATAATGTGTGTAGACAAGAAGAAACAAGTTGGAGGCTCTCCACCTGCCTGTTGTTAACTGACACACTTGAGCAAAACCAAACCACAAACAGCATCTAGAGACTTGAATCCTGCTACACTACTTTTTTATGTCCTCCTTAGAGTTTGGAGAGGCTGCACCTGACCTTTGTATGCACTGACTCTAGTAGTGCCAAGCAAGCAGTTCAGTAGCAAACTAAGTGGAAATAATTATTTTAATTAGTGTAATTGGATTACACTAAAGTGTTTTTGGGGACTGCTGTTCTGCTTCAGATGTTGTTCAAACTGTCCTGGCTGTACATCATTTCTAAGTCAACACATTACATAGGGGTTTAGGCAGAGAAAAGAGAATTGGCCAGAAAAAGGCCTGATTTACTTCAGATTTGATATTTGATAACACAAGGAATGTAGGGTGGATTGCATTAGGTTTTTACTAGGACAGCACATTTTTTTGTAAGCTGTCATCATGTGCACCTTATTTTCTCAGCAAGTCATGAGGTTATAGGTATTTTTTTAACCTTTGTTTCTTGCTTGTCATCAACAGCTGAAATCCCATCACCATCCACTGTGAACAGAAAAAAACAAGAAAAAAAGCTCTGTGTTCCACAGGACCTTACCTTTTAAATGGGAGCAGGTCATCACTCAGCTAACCAAAGCACTGAGGGCCCTAAGTCAGTATAAATTAGAGACAAACCATGGAGATCAGATTGAGACATGCCCAAAAACTTGTGTATCATTGGCTATATGGTTGCATCTCAAAAGGTATTTGACTGCAGCTGATTACATCTGGTTTCAATTAGTAGAGGAAATGATGGGCAAATCATCAGCATTATTTCCCTCCACAGCAGCTTTTTTTGAGGCAGCCTTCCATAACCTTATGTACTTGACAGCATATTTTAGCTCTAACACTTGGTATGGCTTTTTCTTCTCCTGACAGAAACTGTGATTCTCACTAAGGAAACCCCTTGAATGCAATAAATCATTTACTGGAGCACAGTCCATTACATTTCAACAGATCAGCATTTGGTACTTCGAGTTGGTGGCTGAGATCAGACAACATCAACTGTAAGGAAATTTAAATTCCAAATTTCAGCATCGGTTTCATTACTGGATTTTTGCCATTGTGTTGTGCAGGCTAAGATTGAATTGGGCTTTGATGTAGACTGTTCTTTCATTCCTTTAGATCTTCTAAATGAGATTAAAAGGGATGATAGAGCCAATACCTCCTGCCCTCAGTGAGATCATAGCAGGTTTCTTGAACTCTACCTGAAAGTCAGATTGTGATGGCCACAGAGGTCACAGCAAATGTTTGGTGAAGACAAGTAACTGGATGATAAAACTAGTGCCTGTGGGTTATCCAAGGAAACTGAAAGGGAAAACAGGCTGGGAGAAATTGTAAAAATAGTTTATTCACATGAACATCCACTATTATACTAAACATGCTAAGTTTGGGATATACTAGAGCTTCTCTTTTTATTACATCCTTAACAGTCAAGTGAACATGGTTTTAGAAGAGTGGAATGTTTTAAGCAAACATTGCTGACCTAGATTTTCAAAATGGGTGAGCTTGAGGACACAGTCTTCATTTTATGCCTCATTAACTTAGCCTGTTCTTCAGTTTCCATGGAAACTACCTCTTTGGTGACAGATAGAAACTTTTGATGGGTCAAGTCAGAAAAAGGTAACAAGAGGTATTAGGGCAGAGAATGTGTTACAGGGCCCTAACAGAAGAATGCAGTGAATGAACTTTGAACATAAACAAAGGGATGATAGTAGAAGACCATAAATGTCAGTGAATTGACAGTGAGGATGATTCAAAGTTACTATGGGATGTGAAAGTACAAACTTAACAGAGCATGACCTTGTTCTGACAGTTAATGAAGTTAAGCTGGGCTCAGGATAGAATAACAGAGATCAGTCTGACTTTGTCATTATGGATGAATAAGCACGGCTCCAACCCAAAATTTCAAACATGATGTTGCTGACAGAGTCGTCAAAGAGCACCAAGCCTGATGCAGCTTTATGCTGTAAGGCACCTGTGGTAAGAACACCTGTGGTAAAAACACACTTCTGCCCTACAGATGTTGCATCCAACCCATTTCTAGGCTCTGTACATCCTGTACTGTCCCTGTCACTCTGGGAAGGTATCATTAATGTAACTACATGAGTGTATTACATGGGAGTACCTGAGAGTATTGAACTACTCTTGACTGGTATTTTAAATTAATTACAGGTTGATGTTTTGTAAGGACTTCAGAAAATGCAGTCAGCAGCTTAGCTAGTGGACTTATCTGTACAAGTGTGCTTTGTGATTGGAATTCAGTTATTAGCAATCTCTAGAGCTCTGTAAGGAAGAGGCACAATTAAAAAAATTGTTCATCCTGGGTATGGGGTGAGGATCACCAGTCAAACTTAAAAGATCCTTTGTCAAGTTGAATGTGTCTACCTTGAATAAGAAGTACTTTCTTACAGTAAGTCCACCCAATCTTTACCATTTCAGACTAAAATGTTTCCATTCTGCTTTGAGAAAACTTTAAATTTTTTGCATGCATTACTTCTAGTTTTACATCTGACAAATGTGATCTCATATTTTATAAGTCAAAAGTGGTAAAAAGTGTTTAGATTCTTGTCGCAACATAAGTTTTCAGCAGAACTAGACTAAAAAATATGCAGACAGTTGGAATTAGAAAATGGAGAGCTGTAGGTATGATTCTGGCTCTGGGGATTCTGGATGATATTTCTGATACTTTTCTCAAGCCTGTGTTTTCCAATCTCTAAAGTAATATGATGATATCTATATTTTTATTTCTTATAAGGTCTAGGAGTTGAAGCTTCAGAACAGTGTCCCAGAGTTTAAAATAAGGCTAGGCCCCTGACCTGTCATTGCACTGTGTTGGAAGCCAGCAAAATATGAGATGAATTGTGATGAGATGAGGCTTTAGATGGGATGCTGCTGAGGCTCTGATTGGAACTCTTGGCTAGAATTATGGACCATCTCCAGTTCCGGGGAGCTCTTCCAAAACAAAGACCCCAAAACCTGAAGACAAGCATGCAGCAAGTAAGCTTCATTCCTTGGGCTTTATTTGTGAGATGATGTTCATTGCTGGGAGCATCCTTGTGAACTCATCACCTGCCTTTTCAAAACAGAACTTGGCCATAGGGTGACAAGGTGAACTAAGCTAGAGCTGAGGAATCCTGGCTGGTTTGCCTGTCTTGTATGTGAGTTTGCATATATATATACACACACACACACACACACACACATATATATATGTATGTATATATATACATATAAAGAGTAAGCACAGAAAGCAGAGACAGTTTGTGTCATCACAAACAGTGACCCTGCTGTCTTCACTTTCTATGATGTGGCCATGCTGACATATCCAGTGAAATGCTGAGCCCATCCCTCAGCACCTTGGTTTGTGTTGCCTGTGTGGGCTCTAAGCCCAGACCCTCCCTAAGCCTGACTGCACTAGAGGTGACTGAGACAGAGATCCAGGCCCCTTTCCTCCTTTATTTTCCCAGGCATAGGAGTTTGGAACTGGCTGCCATTTCTGCCCGTTCTGTCTGTAGCAGGCAGAAGTGAGGTAAGGCCGTCGGGGAAGGTGGCAGGAACCAAGCTGGACCAGCCATCTGTTGGATCTGTTCCCCTGGCACTAGCGAGGCCTTGGTGCTTGCATTGGTACATGGATTTACAGAGCTGTCTCAGACTTCATGAAAACATACAATAAGGGAATTGAGGTGCGTCAATTCACATGTGAAGTGACATGTGAAGAGGGTAGTGGGGGTGAATCTGCTTTAGGGAGAGGTTTCTTGCAGCCATGGACAATTCAACTGGCCTAACGCTGCAAGGGTCTTACTCTTGCCTATTCTCTGATCTACTGTAGACAGATCATTCCAGGGACTCTTGTTTATCTTTGAACATTCAAAAGATCATGAAAGCACTGAGCAGAACAGACATAAAATAAAGTGCATTTGTTTAACATGGTGAAATATGTAGAACTGCAGTTACCTGGACAGGAAGGCCTCTTTCAATTCTTATTTTCATAATTATGTGGATATGGTAATTTGTAAAAGCTCAATTTCCATATGCGGCCTTGAGCATCAAATTCTGCTCTCAATCACATCAGCTTAACTAAATATAGTTACATGCTGATATGTTAAAAATATTGCTGAAGCTGCTCAAGTGCTGCAGCAATGTGCCTGGATGTAAACAAAGAGCTGGACACACCAAGGCACAACAAAGGGGATTCCTGGGTCAGGAATGCTACAAATGGCTCAGCTCTAACAGTGATCTCTCAGTGGCTGTGTTGCCACACATTTTTCCAATGTTTCTAATCAGCCTTTCCAAAGAAATCACTGAACTTTTCTCTTGCATGAGCATAATCTTGACTCGACCACACACCCATTGGCCTCCTCTGGCTGCTGGTCCTTCACCTTCAGCATCCTACTTGTTGTGGCATAAAACAGGCATTTCCAAGGAATATTCCTTCTTCACAGGGGTGGGGAACTGCTGTTGCTCTGATTTCTTGGTAACTGGGCTTTTAAGTACCAAAGGATTATGAAAAAGAGGCTAGAACATTCCTTCTTCTCACACCTCTTCTAGTTTCAGTTGTCACACCTATAACCAGAAGAGATCATGCAACACATGCCCTCTCAAATCCTCTCAGCTGGGGAATAGTGGGATCTTTGAAGAGCAGGAATTGGTTAGTCCCAGCTTTGCAACTTCACCAGCAATGCAAATGTCTGTTACCCAAAGGCTGTTTAGGAAGAAACCTGTCACGATAATGACTGAATATCCAAAACAACATCTTATGACCAAATATTATGAAATCATCAGATTAAACACAGAAGAAATAGCAGGAGTTGCTGGGGCAGATACCTCCTTTGCTTTCATGTGACTATTTAATCTACTTTGACCTGCCAAGTTGCTTGAAAAGATGTTAGTGTCTGAGCTCAGGACATTAATATTATAGCACCTCTCTTTATTTGCTAGCATGAGAACAGTAAGGAAAGCATGTACCAGAAGGAGATTGATGCTGGTAGTGTAATTCACTGTTATGGCTCTTTAGAGACAGAATTCATTGTAATGATCTTGTCTAAATTTTGAGAAGCTTAAATCTAGGAAACCTTTAGGATCTAGATTGGGGTTTTTATTATTACTTGTTCTGAGAAACAAATACCTCCTCTTCGTGAGAGCTGCTTGACTTCATCACATCTGACAAGGAAAGGGAGTACCTGACCTTCTTTGTAAGACACCTAAAGCAGAGATTATCCTTAATTATCCTCAATATTTGTCCTATAAATTGTCTTGTGGCAGTCAGAGACATGCCCTGGCTTCAGGAGCAGAGTGCCCTGGAGGCACACTTCCCTGGGGTGGCCCTGGGAGGCACTGTGTGCCTGTGCCAGATGACTGAGAGGCACCGCAGGGTTAAAATCCTTCCTCTGCTTGCTCCTTATTTCCAGAGATTAGTAAGCAAGTTGCTGAGCTTTACCACAAATAACCTGTTACCGTCACCTGAGGTCTTGCTCCAGGTGCTGCTGCTCTGGTCACGAACAGGGCAGAAGCCAAGTCTGCCCTTTGCTCTTGTGTGTCAGCAGAGAAGAGGGATGGGTTCTGTGCCTTTGCCCAAGGTCCAGGTGGCAGGGATGGGGAGGGAGGCAGTGCTAGATTCCTCCAATTATCCCTTGCCTGGGTGGAGAGTCCAAGTTGCAACTGAGTAATCACAGCCACTCCAGACAACACCCTCCATCCTGAAGCTCTCACAAAGTGTAATTAATTGCATGATAAGGATAGAGAATGGGTTTCAAGTGAGCAACAGCTTTTTGCAGGGGTTAACTGTGTGCCTGTGACCTTTGCATGGCCCAGTGCTGCTCATGCTCTCCAGCTGCTACAAACACGTGAACTCCAAGACCCTGCTGATATCGGGGACTTGGTGTTATAATTCCCTGGAACTGCACTATAATGTGCTTTGCTTTCTGTGATTGTGGTGGGTTTAGAGTAGAATTGTTTTCATCTGCCACAACCAACCAACCATACTTGGTGCCTAACATGGATGGAAGGTGGGAGAAAGGCAACAAGAAGTAAATGTGTGACTGTAGTCTGATGAGTTATCATCAGGGTGATATCATCATATTGATATTGATAATTAAGATTATGAAAATAGGCAGATTTGTTAATTTAAAAGGTATTTCAATCACTAGAGAGTTTGGCTTGACACATCTAATTTCTTTTGAGGTAGTGTTTTTCTTTATTGTAGACAAAACCTCTGTCTTCTCATACTTATGTGGATATTATGCAAATATCCTCTCCTAAACGATGACAAAATCATCCTCCTTTTTGTGTCTGGAAATCAACCCTGTACTGATGGAGCAGAAACTCCCATTCTGCAGAGTCAAGGAACTACAGTTTTATTATAAGTTTACGTAACTTGAAATATGAAAAGGCCCTAAAATTTGCAGTGTGGAAAACTTCACAACATTATAAACCACCCAGGCTTCAACACAGAGAACAATTTATCCATGTCATATGACTTCACAGAGCCAGGAAACAATGCACATCTCTTCAGCCTTTCATGATCTTATTGGTCAATGTGATGAGTTTCTTAAGAAATAAAATATCCCATCATCACCCAGGAAGAGGTATTTTAGACCAGATGTAAGACACAAAATCAGAATTTACCAACTTCCTTCTGCAAGTAGAGTTGTCTAGTAGGGAAGGGGTTTCCTTACAGAGTAGTTCCACCTAAGTTCAGCTGAAGTCTGTATAGTCTTAAAACATTTAAGTTATATTGCAGGCCTAGGAACCAAAATCCAGCTGGCAGCCTGCAGTTGAAGTATAAGCTTTCAAGGGCGGAGGGAAATCCTTTATCTCTATGAAGAAATCACCATGTGCCCTGAAGCATGAGGTAATCTTACTTGGCTGCTCAATTTTTATTAAGGTCCAGTGAGTTAATTATATCAAATTCCACTGTTTTCTTTCTGAGGAGTTTATTGAACAATTTGCCCAAAATTTGCTAAAATCTACCTAGCTCAATGGGTAATGGTAATGGTAATCAGCTCTTCTCAGTTTTACCTGTCAAATTTCTTTTACAGACTGTATCAACATGCAAGGTGTTGTGAAGTCCATTTCTGTATGGCCAGCTAGAAATTGTCTCAGATTTTCATTATTGGGAAGAAAATAGAAAGTGTAGAAACTCTTGAAAAGTATGAGAAATGTATTTTACATTTTCAGGTGCTCTGGGACAAACAGATGAGTTTGAGATCAGTATCTCACCCTTTCAAGTAGCCACAACATATAACTTAAAAGGCAATATTATTTACAGTGAATAAATACCACCCTCTAAGTATTCGTGAGATAAAAGCAGAGGCCAAAGAAAGATGAATTCTTCTTGCAGTGCAGAGAAAGTGCACAGGATCCTAGGACTCTGGCACATTCACCCAAGTCACCAATTCAATCAATCCTAATACAGCACTTTGTTAGCACTGCTTCCCACAAAATAATTCTGCCATTTCCGTACCACCCTGCTGGGCAACCCTTAGCTGTGCCAACACTGTGGGCTCAAAAGTAGGTGTCCCATAGGGTGACCAGTGCCTGTGAGAACCCACCTCCTCTGTGGTCCCTTGATCCACTGCCTCAGTGGATGCCAGAAGACAGGTTGTGTCCCTCAGAAGTGCAGACCTACCCGTCCTTGTCCTCCTGCTTCAAACTAAACCAACACAAAGGAGAACGTGAGGGTCCTTATGAGGCATTCCTTGGGAACAGGGACCACAGCCTGAGCTCTGCTCTGTGTGAGCTGAGTCCTGGGTCAAACCCCAGGACACAGGCCCTTCAGATCAGCTCGATGTGCGTGCTCTGGCAAAGCATCATGGATGCTTAGGCAACTGTTATCAGATCTCTGTTTATAAATACAAGATTTTGAATTTGGCTTGAGTGATTAAGCTTACTAGCAGGCAGGCTTCCCCCCCAACAAAAGCACAATAACAACCAGAACGAACAATCACTGTTTCACCTCTCCCACATTAGCTATTAATAATGTTAATTTACTTCCTTTGAGAGATACCATATGGTCCCCTTCCTGATCCCTCTACAGACATAAGAAAAAACTAAGGAAATTAGAGAGACTCCATAACACTGATGGCCACATCCAATGTCTTATCAGGCTTCCTGTTGTTGGGAGTATTGTTTTCCTTTAAAGATTAATATTTACAATGGTTACTTAGTTATCTTAGTTCATTTGGTGCCCATTAAAGATTCCAGCCCTGAATGCGATGAATGAACCTCCTTTTATTTGTCCTTGATGACTTATTTGTCTTGTGCCTCGTCTGGCTGAAAATCAAGGAAAATAATTATTGGGTTGGGTTTTTCTGCAATTTCATATGAGGGCTCAAAGTGCATGTTTCTGTTTGTTTTAGAGTG
>VZUA01065151.1:27703-38842 GCA_013401035.1 Horornis vulcanius
TTCCTTCATCTCTGCTTCTTACTCAATTCTCATTCTGACAATTCACATCACATGTTAAAAGAATATGACTTGCATGTTAGATGTAAGCCACTGAAAGGAGACACTGAGATTATTTTTTTTAATGGGTGATACCATAGTAATATTATACACTATTCTCAAATGACTTAGGTCTTTAAACCCATTGATCACATTTACAGATGAAGAGGTTAATTAGAACTTCCATAAACTGCCTAAATATTCTGTAAATAAATTCCTTTCCTATGTGCTCACCGCAGACATATTCCAAATACAATCCGCTGAGCTTTCTCATCAAAATTCTTTTATGATGCTGCAATGAAACCTGTTATTCATGCATTTTTTTTCAGATTTACATTCATTTTCTGTACTAATAAAACACCAGCATATACACTAGGTCCTGTTTTTTAAAGGACCATTCTTTGATAAGAAAGTTGCCAATCTTTTGAGGCAACATGCCAGCCTGCATTTTTCTTTCTTAACTTGCACATCAAAGAGGTCAAGAGGTAATATCAGTGAGGACCAAAAGACACTGCCTCTCAGAAACCGCAGGTGTCTTATCAGCAAGTGCATCAGCCTTTCTGAAAGGCCCAGATAGCTGGAAATGAGGATCTCAGCATGCTGCTGCCTTTCACTGCCTCCTTGCCCAAGATGCCGTGGCTTTCTCAGCCCTTTAGCTAAAATCCTAAACCAGCCTTTCAACCAGGCTTTTGCTTTTCTTTAATAAGTTTTTGATCCCTAATCGAGCATTATAAATTGTTGCATTTGATGACAAGTTAGTGACATGATAATAAGAGTCTCAGATACAATCTTTTCCATAGAAGGAATAAACCCTTTCTAGCTCTACAATCTAGGGGAAACCCCTCCCAGAATTCCATATGAATGAGACACACTTCATAAAAATTATGAGAACAGATTAAGACAACCTGAACACACATGTGGAGATAGAAATGCACACTTCAAATAATAAGGAATTGTTTGCCAGAATGTGGTTCTCAGCCACTGCCACTGAGAAAATGCTGAAACAGTAGAACAGCATGAAAGCTTTATCATACTATATTAGCTATTTCCCATTATGTATTATTAGGAACTGTCATATTACCCTAGAGTCCAGCACAATCATGGGTCTCCATTAACTTAGCAGAAGGGCTTTCTTCTCTCCCTGACATAACTGCTAAACTACACAATACTACTCTTTCCTTCTGTCAGAATACAACTCCATCAGATTAACCATCTGGCCTGAAATACTTTCCTTTCCTGTTCAAAACCTGTTCCATATTCCACCCAGAAGGGTTTTTGACACAAAAGGGCTATTCAGGCCTTGACATTTATCTGGCAGAGCAGACTTCTATCCAACTGCAGATAGACTCACAGCTGTGATGGTGTTCTGCAGTGAGTAATTTTTGATCCACAAGAGAAACTGTTTAATAATAAGAACCTGTTTTCTGATTCAGAAGGAAGGCTATATCCCACAAACACAAGGACATACCGTAAGTGTGATTTCTCTGGCTATTTGCAAATCAATGCCAGCTAATCTCAATTTTTATTAGATTAGTTTAAATAATTGTATATCATATATACAGCATATTTTAGGGAAGAAAATAGCTCAACAATTATGGAGTCTTCCTGCTCTAGATTACCAATGGAGACATTAGCTATAACTGAGTAGGCCATAATATTACTGTGCCATTTTAAGCAAAATAAAGATCTGATTTGTAATAAAAGCTACTGAACCTCAAACAAACCATAAGATCTTCGAATGAAGGTGAACAAAACTCTACGTATACTTATGCTATGTATAGCTCTGTATACTCTTGCTATACCAGCAAGATAATCCTCTTCTTTCTTTTATTGACTTAACTCTAATTCAATCATCCACCAAAAAAAGAAGTGAGGGAAAAGGGTGGCAAAAAAAACATGAGTACATACATTCCCATTGTGGAAAGTTTAGTCATTGCATATAATATTAGGCAAATTCTTCTTTGAAAGTGTATTTGAAATCCTAGATGAAAGAAGACAAATTCTTTCTAATTTGCTTGTACAGTAACTACACAGCATGATTATTTCCCTACTCTTTTTCATTGTATTCAAACACACTGGACAACTTTTATTTCAGATCACCTTAATTTAGTCTAGTCTTTTGTAGAGCAACTAATCAAGCACCTTTCAATAAACACTATTTTAGCTCAAATGCAAGGGAATCTGAATCACAAAATGGAGTCAGTACATCCCTTAACAATCATTTCTTGCCTTCTTCAAAGCCTGTATCCAACAAGGCGATAACTAATTGGACATCCAGTTACTGCTGAGCTCTATGAGGAGCTAGGGGAGAGCTGCTATAATGTCAGGAATCCAAGTAACATCCAGAGTTGAAGTAAATAGATCCATTTTTAGGAAGTAAAGCCACAGGCGTTGTCTGGAGCTTGCTGAGATGAAGAGTGTAGACAGAATAGTTTGAGCACTGGGCTGCCAAACCACAGGTGTGCCTTCATGAGTTACAGTCAGTGGAAGCTGTGAGTGCAAAGTATTAAAGAGACAGAGAGTGCAAAAGGCCTCCAGTAACTCTCTAGACCTGCTTCACACTGCTGGTGTTGGTTTGATTAGAAACAATTCAAAGATTACCAGTGACAGGTCACTGGATCTCAGGGGATCAATGTTCTTTTAGCTTTGACTTCTTCACAGAGATAATCCCTGTAATAATAAAGTAATACGATTATGCACAAGAACTAGACACCATCAGAGTCTTTGCAACCTGTGCATTTGCCTGCAGAGTAAATGTTTTGGGGAAGAACACAGGGCTTATTCATCCCTGTTGGCTTAGGGACAGCATAATGTAGCAAAAATACAAGATGGGTTGTAAATGTGCAATATTGCTTCTCTGTTCAGGTGGTTAGTTCCAACCTACATAATTCTTGGGCTAGTATCTTTCCTCTCATCCCTTTCAGAGAGAAGATAATATCTAGATATATATCTGACCAAAATTCTGAAATCTACAAAACTTAAGATTTGGAAACACACACAACAGTTTCAGGACCTACTATTTTTCATTTTCTTCTTTTTTTTTTTTTTTNCTGTTGGTAACCTAGAAAAAAGATTTTTGTTTTCAGTTTATCTTATAAGTACTAGCATAAAGATTTTTATATCTTCTAGAGCATATGAACCAAACAAAAGATTTGTTGCTCTTTTTCCTATGAAGTGTACACCTTTTCATATATTTTATTGCGTTAGAGATTTCTTTCTGTTTCTAAGACTGAAGTATTCTCCCTTTCCAGCCTTATTCATCTTTTGGCAGGCTATGAATTCTTTTATTTCCACTCGATTAGTCTGTGGGGTTCTTTTCTTACAACACTGCGGTGGTTTGACCTTGGCTGAGCACCAGGTGCCCACCAAGCAACTCTATCACTCCCCTCCTCAGCAGGACAAGGCAGGGGAGAAAATAAAATTGAGAAAAGCTCATGTTCCAAGATAAAGGCAGTTCAATAAAGCAAAAGCAAAGGCTGCAAACAAAGGGAAAAATATTTATTTTCTACTTCCTGTCGACAGGTGTTATCAAACCACTTCCCATGAAGTAGGAACCACATCATGGTCTTTGTTCTGACTTTATTATGGAATTGTGAGGAATTTTTAAATTAACTCAAGTGTCTATCATTTGGGACCTGGGGATGGGGAGGGTTTGTTTTCCTAAAGAAATGCTTGTTTGTGATAGTTGTGAACTGTAAAAGATTCTACATTTTAGCACACTATTAAGAGTTGGAGTCAGGGAAAATAGTGTTTGTTTGTTTTGAATTCATGGAATTAATTGGCAAGTTACTCCCCTCACTGCTTCTGGTCACAGGCTTTTATGAATCTCACCAACTGCTTCCTTTTTCAGCTTTAAGCTGCATTGCAAAGGTCTTATCCTTTCGTGCAGTTGCAGTGGTTGCACCCTCGTCTTTAGTGAGGTTTTGTTCACACAAATAGTATTTTGCTACTGATGTTGTGAAGTTCCTAGGAAGTAAGTGGGTTCAAATCCACAAGCTCAGACAGGGAAATCAACAGGGGAAAGATGAAAGGCACCTGCCATCATCCTAAGGGGTGCCCAGCAAAGTAATCTGAAGCTTGGGTGTCTGTATGATTTTGATGGTTGTATTTAATATAGAGGACTCCGATGTCTAGGACTTGTATGAAGCTGGCAATCCTCCCTGCTGAGTGGTCCCTGACAAGTGTAATAGGATATACTTTGTGTTCTTGCTATTTATCATCAAAACAGCATATATTCTTCTATATTATTCAAATTCATAAAGCAAGAGGTAATAAATTATTAAGATGAGACTGTGGGCCATTTCCAGAAATGGAGTACATTATACATGAAAATAGGGGCAAAATTCTAAATTGAGAGCTTCTGTAACCCATGCACTGGAAAGCAGAGGGTTCTAATGCAGCAAGAGAAGCTGGGGAAAACATGTATGATAGAGCAATGCACTCTGTACAGTTAATGCCATAATAGCTGCATGGTATTTCAGCAAAGCATATTTCAACCTTTTCAATGTGTGCATCTGTACCAAGGGACAGAAATATAATTTTGTCAAGCATTAATCTGCAGTCTGAGCATTTTATTAAAAGTAAGCTGCTGAAATAAAATAATAATCAATGAAATCTTTTCTTTTTTCCAGAATTAGTATTGAAATGTTTCCTACTACAGGGCATCCTGAAGGTCATTTGCTGAAGGAGAGCTAAAACCTGGCAGGAGTTGTGGCTGTCATAAGTGCCTAATCATTTGGGATCAGACCAAATCACCCAGGTTTCTATTGATAGCATCCTCTGTGGCTGCATGCAGGCCAGCACAGCCCCAGCTGCTTCCTATACTCTCTGTTGCAGGTTCAGCGTCTCCTACTTTCCATTAAAAGGCACTATTTTTAGGTAGGCAATCAAATGCTCTTTGCACTTGTTTTAAGGAAAGGTATTCAATAGCTATGCAGGTGATCTGAAAGGTGAGCTGAATACTTAATGCAGTCTGAGCCTTTCATCACTTCTACCAGCTGAAGTACTACAGTTACAAGAAAAGACCTGGTACCTCTTGTTTTTTCTCCCCTCTCTGCAGACAGACAAAAATTTAGAAAATAAACCACAAACCACTTAGAAAGGTGACAGTATGATTTATAAATTTAGGGGGCAAGGGAAAAGCATTCAGAAAACAATATACAGCTTTTTCCAGTGGGTATGCTGTTTAAAACATGCCTGTGCCATATGGAACATAGATGATTTATAACCAGGGGACTTCAAGCTTCCAAAATGTATAAAACTATTCCCAGAATATTTATTAAGAAGAATAATTTACATGCAGAAAAGCATATCCTATGCTAATTTCCCCCGTTTGAATAAATAAATAAAAGAAATAACCCATAACTTACAGGGTCATTTATTTGTTTCTTTGTTCTTAACAATGCACTTTAACGCAGCAAATTATCCTTATTTACTTATTCCCTATTTGTTTATTTTTCTTTAAGGCTAGCCTGCAAGTCTGGAAGATGTCAAGAGGTATTAGCAGAGAATGGGAGGTCACGGGCTGCTGCTGGCTACCGTGGCACGAAGCTGACAGGACCAGCCAGCCGGGCGCAGCGCTGGCTCGCCGGCAGACGGAAGGCAGTGCGCTGTGAAGAGCCACTCCCTCAGCACCACTGGGCACATCTGCACTGCACGCAAAGCGAGCGTGCGGCAAAGACACCGAATAAAAAGAGACCAGAATACATGAAACAGAAACAGCTGCCTGTATGTTTTCCCAAGGAAAAGTGGTGTGGGTTAACCTTGGTGGGCGGCTCAGCCCCACGCTCACTCGGCTCACTCGCTTTACCTGCTGATGTCGTGATGTGGGAGATCCCTCTGCTTAGCTGAGGTCAGCTGTCCTGGCTGTGTCCCCTCCCAAATCCTTCTGCAGTAGTGGGATGGGGTGTGAGAAACAGAGAAAGGTTTGACTCTATGCAAGTACTGCGTAGTATTAACAAAAATTCATGAGTTATCTACACTGTTTCCAGCACAAATGCAAACCATGAATCCATACCAGCTACTGCAAAGAAAATTAACTCTATCTCAGCCAAACCCAGTACTGAATGGCAGTCCCATAACACATGTTGTCAGAGAAGAAAATATATATTATTAAGAATAACAGCAGAAGGAGAAACACAAAACAAAGTTCCTTTACAGTTCTCTCTGTGGCAGTGAAAGCAAATCTTTTGTTCTATCCATTACAGTTAACTAGATGGATTTTGTAAAATAGAAGAACTCAATGGGAATGACTTTTCTGAAACTGGGATATGCTGGCTCCCACCCTGTTCCCTCTTGTACAGACACAAAATTTGAGCTTGGCCTCTGCAGACCTGTACAAGGGAAGATCTGATCACTACATTACAGACCAGGATTGCTCATCAAAAAAAATATGGCTTCTACCACCTTACACAGTGGTAAAATGTGCCATTTTCAGACACTACCAGTACCACAGTGCTGAACATTACTTCTGTTAAATGTGGTGGAAGGTTATTGATATGGCAGCTATTAACAGTCTTTGCAATAATATGATTGTCACTGTGCCAGTACTTACTTTTGTACTTATTATGACTAGAAATAATTATGTAATGAAAAACTCCTTGAATGACTATTAAAAGTAGGGGGGAAAACTGGGGAGTTTAGTGAAGGAAGTTTAGGTCCAAAAAAAAAAGAATTACATGAGCACTAGCAACTTTTTAAGAGCATCTATTATTCTTGCATTTCAGAAATGTTTATTAGTGTCAGTGAGCCTTGTTCTTTCTGGGGGCTGTCATCACAAATGGAACTGTAGTCTTGGCTTTTTTCAAATACCTAAGAGAATCTAATTGCTATGATTAGGCTCAGTTAAATAGTGAAACTAAATCCTTTTTAAATATAAATTAAGGACTTCATGTTTAGACTTCAAACCTTTACATTGCTATTTGAAAAACTTCTTTAAAATATCACTGTGGCAAGCAGAGTTCACAAGGTACTTAGGACCACTGACTTCTCTACAGAGCCCCAGAGTTACAGTGAATCTTAAATCCTCTTTCAACTCCTTTTTTTTTTTTTTTAAATTTTCTTACAGAAAAGAAACTTGAGATAGATCAAGCCTTTATAACACAGCTTTAGGACTTTAATATTCTGTCTTACATTTGCACTAACTACTTTGATTGCCTTTCCTGAATGATTGATGCACAGGATTTTACATGTTGTTGAATGCCACCTGTTGTATAATCATTTTAATTACTGAGTTGCATCATTGTACCAGCACAAAACACCCTCACCTTATTTTTAAATTACGGATCTATTTATGATTCTGTATGATGATCTTTCCTTACCATTAGCATCTTAGCTGTCATAATACAAATCCAGAGACCCTTATTTAGGAGCTAGAGCAGGTCTCCTCTTTTCCTTTATGTACTCTGTAAGGTGTGAAGCAGAAAATAGTCAAATTACTTTAGGGCAATTTTGAGGTTTAAGGTAACATGTCTAAAAATGTGGCTGGATGAAATTAAGTGTCTTCAGGGTTTTTTTTCATCATTGTCACTACTGAAATGTGGGATTAGTTGCAGATAGAATGGTTTTGTTTTCTTTTCTTTAAATGTGGGATCAAAGCAAACCATAAAACTAGGGAAGTAATTTCATACATTTCGTTCGACAATATAAATTCGATTCTTAGCTCACAACAAGCAGCTGTGAATTGAATGTACATGCTTATGGCTATGGCTGTGATAAAGCCTTTGAAGAAAATCCCTTCTGTAAGCACATCCATTGAGGAACACAGAATATATATTCCACACCACTATTCTTGGTAATTTTTCTTTAACGTGATACTTGTTTCACGTTTATCTACAAAAGTTTTTGTAAACATATTTTTTAAGATGCCACTTATGGTCATTCTGTTGACCTGAAGGTACAAAATAAGTATTGCTCAAGATATGCAATTAAGTGATTATCAGTAAATCACTGATATGAATACTACACCTTTTAGACAAATTAACAAAGCTCACAAATAATCTTTCTCTTTCCAGTGTAGTATCTTGGAGATTCAGCTGTTCATCTGTTAAAGCAAATCCCTCTTCACAGTAACTTGAATATGATGGGCAGGTATATTTAATACAAAAAACAAAACTCAATAAGAAATAGAAAGGTATGGAGCATATCCCTCAGTGGTGTCTGCACACTATTTTAATAGAAGTTTTACGGCAACAAATGAATAAATAAATTAATACTCCATTCTCTCAATTCTTACTGTGCCCTTGACTATTTAGGTTAGACCACAGTCAGAGGTAAAGAATGCTCCACATTTCCACATATATTGAAATGGATAAGCTTCCTAGAAATTGAAATGAAAATCCTCAGCTCAGTTGTCTATTTTGTTGTTTTGTATGACACCAGAACAAGATGTAACTTCTTCATCTGCTCTTTTACTGTATCATAGATTCACAGCACCAGCCCTCATTTTATCTCTGAACTAAAATAATATATGCAGCTTTTATGTTGTGACATGACAATAGGCTTTCCCGTGACTGCTACTATTTTATAGCAAAATTTTATTTCCAGATGTAAAACCCTGGAAGTGACCTAAATCTATAACATAAATCTGTGAGTAAGGCACAGGGTAGCTAAGCGGAAACAAAAAGCAATTGAACAATAGAATGAAAAAGGGTCTTACATCCTCATATTACTCAAGACCTAAACTCAAACCCAGGCTTGGATCATAAAAGAAAATTAGCTTGATCTTCTCATTTTGGCATCCATTTGTGGAAATCACAGTACTTCAATGGAGTTAACAGTCCCTGATCAAGAGAAACATGAAACTGAAAGTCCCTGTGTGTTCAAAGCAAGCAGATGGAAGTTGTTCTGGGATAAATTGCCGTCAGCTATTCCCTTCCTTGGGACTATATCTGACACAAGCCAGTGAAACTCATCTTTATTTTAGAGAGAGAGTAATAGACCAGATAAGTCTCAGGATGATAATTGGCATAAAAATTATTAGCAGAACAGACCTGGCATTGACCATGAAATGACAATAGTGCCTCAAGAATATTGAAAAACTGAACACACTTATTCTCTAACACTAATTTCTGTTTAGGATTTTTAAGGACTGAAAATTCCAGCTTCTTCTCTTTTGGAAAATGTCTTTAAACCATATGAAATTATTCAAATTAAATGGATCAACTTTCATGATTTCTGAGTTTGAGAGTGGCTGGGTGACTCTGTATTATGCAGCTAAGTCCATTTAAATTTATTAATAGAATTTTATTCAGTGTGGGCTTCCATGGGGAATCAAGAAAATAGACATTACAATAAGGAAACCCCTAAAAGAAGTGAAATGGAAACCAAAGACCCCAGCCTCATTCAGTCCAGTAAATCATTTTGCCTTCTGGGCCAGAGTGCATTGACCTCACTGAATCATTTCACTTGTGTAGCAAAAGGTAACAATGTGAATTTGGGAAAGGAAGAGGTGCATAATCCTATAAATAATGCTAGCTCCATTTTCCCATTAACGTAACTGAATTTCCTCATATCTTTTATTTATATACTCCAGTGCAAGATCCAATCCTGCATCACCATTTGCTGGCACTCTTCCTTGAAAGGGTGTGGGGAAGTGTCCAGTCATTTACAAACAGCAAACTATAAAGCCAGCTATTTATATTTCTTATTCATTCCAAATGGGGCTTTAAATTTAATTTCTAGATCACAGTATTTTGAAAATGCAGCTACAAAAGCACTTGATATAAATAGTTCAATGTTATTCCAAAAGAATTTTTAGGAAGTATGTTTCAAATAATAAAATGGTAGTACAATGCCTTAAATAAGACANCAGCTAAGTCCATTTAAATTTATTAATAGAATTTTATTCAGTGTGGGCTTCCATGGGGAATCAAGAAAATAGACATTACAATAAGGAAACCCCTAAAAGAAGTGAAATGGAAACCAAAGACCCCAGCCTCATTCAGTCCAGTAAATCATTTTGCCTTCTGGGCCAGAGTGCATTGACCTCACTGAATCATTTCACTTGTGTAGCAAAAGGTAACAATGTGAATTTGGGAAAGGAAGAGGTGCATAATCCTATAAATAATGCTAGCTCCATTTTCCCATTAACGTAACTGAATTTCCTCATATCTTTTATTTATATACTCCAGTGCAAGATCCAATCCTGCATCACCATTTGCTGGCACTCTTCCTTGAAAGGGTGTGGGGAAGTGTCCAGTCATTTACAAACAGCAAACTATAAAGCCAGCTATTTATATTTCTTATTCATTCCAAATGGGGCTTTAAATTTAATTTCTAGATCACAGTATTTTGAAAATGCAGCTACAAAAGCACTTGATATAAATAGTTCAATGTTATTCCAAAAGAATTTTTAGGAAGTATGTTTCAAATAATAAAATGGTAGTACAATGCCTTAAATAAGACATTAGCAATGAATTTGAAAACAACTTTGTGAGGATAAAGAGCACCAGAAAACAAAATTCATCCATAAAACAGTATTTTAGACATTGTGTATAAAAAGATGAAACTGGAATACCATCAGTTTAAAAAAATATATACAGTCCACTCTAACTTGAAAAGGTTTGTTGTTTCTGTTTTCTCCTTGTACTTTTCAAGAGGTATGGAGCAGAAAGATCATCATAGAGTCATGCAGTTTCAGAATCAGAGAATAGTTTGGGTTGGAAGGGACCTTTAAAAGTCATCTAGTCCATCTATATGAGGAGAGACATATTCAAGTAGATCAGGTTGATCAGAGCCTCATCCAACCTGACCTTGAAGGTTTCCTGGGATGGGGCTTCCACCTCCTCTCTGGGTAACCTGTTCCTGTGTTTCACCATGCCCATCTTAAAAAAAAAAAAAAGTTCTTCCTTATCTCTAATCCTAATTTGTCCTCTTTTAGTTTAGAACCACTAGCCCTTTTCCTATCACAACAGGCCCTACTGAAAAGCATCATAATGGTTCTTATAAGCCCCTTTAGGTCTTGAAAGACACAATTAAGCTCACCCCAAAACCTTCTCTTTTCACACTGAACAAACCCAATAGTCTTAGCCTTTCCCCACAGGAGAGGTGCTCCATCCCTCTAATCATCTTGGTGCTCCTGCTCTGAACAAATGTCCATTGTAC
>VZUA01065155.1:5120-20716 GCA_013401035.1 Horornis vulcanius
AAATATGATAAGCCCTGAGGTAGAAAGTAGTTTTAATTTGTTGACAAAACTCCACTGTGCTAGTATCTATCAGAATACTGGTCAGCACAAAACTGTAACACAGATTCTTTAGCTGTTTTGGGGTTTGGTGGTTTTGTTTCTATTTTTTTAATGTGCCCTTCAATCAGTCCCTGAAGCCAAATGACATATAAAATTCATAAGAACAATCTACAACATTCAAAGAAATTGTGTCAAAAGATTAATTCACTCCTTACTGGTTTGATGATGCAGAAAATAATTATCAAATGGTGGACAGGAAAGGATCTGCTTTAAAAATACTGATGCTGCCAGTTTGGGGGAAAAGGAAAAGAGTAAATCACACTGAAGGTGTTTAGTGCTTTGCTTTTTCAATAAGGTCATGCAGTGAGTGTATTTTCTAACAACAAGCTGGTACTGTGCCAACCCGATCTCATGTTTTTATTTCTCTATACATGTTTTATAGGTATCTGAGTGGTGCAGTCCTACTGATCATATGGTCATGGGTCTGACCCAAAAAGCTCCAAAGGAGTTATGTAAATAATAATGTAATATATTGCAGCTCAACTTAAAGTCTGACAGCAATCTGTATCCTGTTGTTTAGCCCTGTTTTACAGACTGAGTTCCAATGAATTGCTGCTTATACATAATGTGCTAGGAAAGTACTATAACAAATGTCTTTTACACTATATCAAATCAAAACATGTTGGAGTTCAGTACAATGTTGCCAGATTAGGATGCTGGTTAATAATTTTAGAGAATATTGATAGATAATGTAATGAAGGAGAGACCAAATCTTGGCAGTCTGACCACAGAATGCTGTTGACAAATGGAGCTTTATGTAGGTGATTCCCAGCTACACATCTCGTGTTTCTATGTGATAAAAATGCACCTTAAATTAAGATTTGTCTGAGAAGGCAATATTAAAATTAAATGATGGCAAATGGCAGCTGTCTGTGTTTCACACAAAGAAATTATAGTAACATAACCTTCCTATAGGAAGAACATATAATATACCTCAGAGGATTAAACAGGGGAAACCTGAAGTGAAAGCAAAATTCCATGAATAGCCCTTTCTGTCAGAGTTTACAACAAAATGTCAGCTGGCTTAATGGGGCAGGTCATCTACCTCTTCCAGTAAACATCCTAATTCAATTTGTTGTCTGCAGACAAGCATTCTTTTTTGGGGGTCACTACATGAAACTGGAAAATCTACCTGAATTGAATTCCTATTACTTAATTATATTGTTCTGGAAGGTGCATTTTTCTAAGTATGTGGACTTCAGTGCATAGCTGTCACATAAATCACCTCAAGCACATATGAGGAATGATTTAAAAGCCTATAATACCCTTTCCTCATAGCCTAATGTTAGACTTCCTGGCTGGAATGTGGAAAGTATTGAACAATGCATCTGCAAATATGAGATGCGCTTTAAAAATTGGTAGGGATAAGTTATATTTTTCTACTTCCTTATCTTTTTTTTTATTTTTATTTCCATGTTGAAAGAGTTTTGCTATAGAAAACAAGAATTTTAAACAGTATGTTTTGAATTGCCCAGTGAGTAATAGTACTGGGTTCAAATATTTCCCTGCTGGCTGCCATTTGCAATTTGTTTACTCAGCTGATTTTAAGCCTTCTGTCTCTCAGAAACTTGTTCAGAGCCACCTAGCTTCCACCAAGTATTTCCTCCTTTTTTCCCCATTCTTGCTGGTCCTGCTCCTGGCCTTTGGGTCTTGTCTATTCAGGTTAAAACATAGGCTACAAGGATATTGGATGGTAAAGTTGGAAGTATACAAATGTTAAGGTGTAGCATGACCTTGTTTCTCCTTGTCTTTTAGAGTGCTCTGAAGGTCCCCTAAAGACTGAGTGTCACCTTGCTTTCTAGCAATATGGATGTGAAATGCGTTGGATAACCAGTAATATGAACATAACAAAGGATCCAGTTACCATGGCAAGTCTAAGGCAGTTCCTTAGGTGCCTGATGGTTATTTAAAAGTAGTCTATAACCTGGGAAATCCTGTCATAGGTAACAATGTGAATTAGTACCATAAAAAAAACCATTTTCTCCACCTCTCTCTCACATTTCTTCTTAGTCAGAGCTCTCCCCAAACAGCCTGCCTTAGAATAGGTCCTGATGACCCATTTTGTCTCTTTTGCAGCAGTGGATAATTTCTTAATCCCGTGGACAACAGGAGCAGAACCTGAATCCTGTATTTGCAGAGCAGAACAGCTCAGCTGAAGGGTACAGCAATTGCCTGGTGATGAGTAGCCTGGGATGTGTGGTGGGGTCAGGCTGGCAGTTGCTGTCTGACAGCTGAGCAGATCAGCTGAGCAAATCGAAACAAACCAAAGCTCTGAGAGGAGGCTATAAATTTGGGGGCTAGTATCAAACATGTGGGTTGATTAATTTTCACATGGCTGCTCAGGGAGTGGTGGGAGGCTGCTGATTTTTTTGGTCTATTTGGAAAGCTGAGGATGTAGTTTGTGTTTGCTTGGTGAGTCTTACTTATGCCAAGCAGCTGTTACCACTCTCTTCAAGCTGGAGTATCCAGGTAAGTGTTTGGAGCCCTGTTCTAGGAAGAGAAAGTTGAAAAGGACATGTTGGGCTGTCTAAGACTTCAGACACTGTTTTAGGTGGAATTCCTAAGCTTCCTGAAGCCAGAGTTAAATGTAGGGAGGTTTTCTGCTCTTTTGCTTCTCTCACTGGGTAGATACTTAATTTTTTCAGGGCGTGAGAGCAGAGGAAGGCATGTCCATGTGCTTGCGTGAACGACAGCTTCTGCTGGTGCAAAGGTGGGTATTGAAATATTATTGCCAAGTGGCAAATTTGCTCCAAAGGAACAAAATTAGATTGGAAATATTTGCTATAAATATTTTGCTCATTAAGTTGTATTGCTCTTTTTGTGAGAGTAATGCAACTCTTCTGGCTACTTCTATGTAGGGATTTGCATATCATACCTCTAAGGAAGCAATGTGGGAAATGTCTCCTCTCTTCTGTAGAGTTCAAATAATGAAGACACTTAACTTCCTTTCCTCTTTTCTGTGGGTTGGGAGTTCTATGACATTTAAAACCAGTTCTAAAGTAACTCAAAGCCTAAAGTTAAATAAATAAATAAAAACATTTAAGTTTGCAAATTTTTAAGGACATAGCCCAGGCTGTCTATTGACAATATGTACCTCAAATATGATTGTGTCATGATGTTCTTGACTGTGTTTTTCTACAACACAGTCTATATTCTATTCTCGTGTCTAGTTCTAACTGAGTCTCGTTTTTTTCAGCTTAATAATTGTCTACTTTTAAATGAAGCTAAGCTATTACTTCATAGTTTGAAAAAGTGGGCTTTGGAGTCCTGGTATGCTTTTACTTAGCTGGGTGAACGCATATGTGTCATTTTCCACTCATAATTCAAAAACAGCGAAGAAAAAAGTATTTTGAATATTTGGATGCCAAAATGGATTTTTTTTTTTTTTTTGCCAAGTTTGATTTGGCTGAATTTGGATGGCTGAATAGTTAATACTCCACTGGGAAACTCACAGGTGTTATCACAGATCAAAACCAACCTTCACTGCTGTGGCAGGCATTAGCAATTCTGTAGCTACTACATAAAGAACCTTAAAGAGCCAATTGCCACGTGGCATAGGGTCTCATCCTGCTGGCCTGTCCTCTGCTACCCTTTTGCTGTGTTACTCCTGTGTGGGAAGAGCTATTGCTGGTTGGCTGCCCTGTGCAGCACATTTCCTCACTGGTGTGGAAGAGTGACATATTCTACAGCTTTTTTTGTCTCCTCCTTCCCACTAGAACCAACTGGACAATTACAAAACAGAAAGCCCTGCTGAGTGGGTTATGTTAGCTTTTCTGGGTTGCTTGTACCATCCTCTCCCCATCCCAGGCAGACTGGCTCCCAAACTGCAAAGCCCAAGGCTTACTTCTGATGCTTCCTGTCACAGGGAGCATTTGCTCCAGTCTCTCAGGACAGGCCCCCTTGCTCTCCCCCGATCCAATCACATATGTAACATTTTTGTAATCTAGAATTTGGTACTATATGCGGCTTGTCATCAGGTATCAAACAAGTAGAGCCAATGCAGAAATCTGTTGTTAACTTTTTTCTTGTTGCTTTTCATATGATATTTTAAAGTTCACTTTTGTTGAGTTTTCTAGGTGCTATTTTTATTTCCCCCAGGGGGTTTAAGGTTTTAATGATGTCTAGCTGAATGTTTGACATGTTTCTTTTGGTTGGCAAATGCCTCATCAGCATTTGCCACATTGAAGGAAGACACTGATCTTTTAATGTGTAATTTAATGCATTCATGGCAAACACAGTTATTTAAGAACTGTTATTTAATAACAGTTAACAGAGTTACAGTAATAATGCCTGTTAACTGGCAGTAGAATTTGTTTACAGTAGAATGAACTTGGATGGCTTTCTGGCATGGTAGTGAAGTTTAACCCTTAGTTAAACAGTGTTTTCTTTATATGCTAAGTTAGAAGCATTATTTAGAAATATGTTAGCTAAGCTTAGCATTTTTGTTAGCTAAGACTCTTTCCTGCTGCTGTAAATTATGATATGTAAATAAACATAATTTTAATAATTAACTAAACTTAACTTCTGCAGATTTTGGCATGGTGCTCGTTTGTCACATGCTTTGAATTTAGGGGTGGGGGTGACAAGGCTTGGGTTTATTTGCTTGCTTTTGTAGATTCTGTCCCAGTACAGTTTCACCAATATGTCTGCTTCATGCAGGCATTCCTTATCACTTCAGAGAGCAAAACTTAGACAAATGAATCAATCAATTCCAGCACCCTCCTTATTTGTGAAAGGAACAAATCTTGTGTAGCTGTTTCCCATTTTACAATTTAGTGACAAGAAGGGGAATGCAAGTGCCAAGAGGCCACAAGGCTTTTCCCTCCCTCCTTCCTTGTCCAAATTCTGTGCTCATTAGCCAGGGATGGGGAGGAACCTTCCTCCAGACAAACGACTGCAGATGTTCCTTGCTTTACATAACACTTTGTGAATAGGCTTTGCTTTCCCTTCCACCTATTCTGAAATCAATAGGAGAGATTATTAGTCATGGAAGAGCAGGAATCACTGGGCAGTCTGGTGGCTGAGCGTGCTGCATTCCCTTCTTGGCTGTGGGGAGAGTCCCAGTGCTGGTGACACTGCCATGTCATCCCGAGGGGTGACTCTTCTGTCCCAGTGTCTGGTGCAGTCCCAAGGTCTGTGTGCTGCCACTGGCACACGGCCTCTCACACTAACCACGGCCCGGAGCCAACCCCTCATCTGTCCCCACCTTCAGGCCCTGCCCCAAAACACTTCCACGGGTGCCAGAAGTCACAAACACAGGCTTGACTGGAATAATGTTATGCATGAGAAACATAATAATTTTGCAAGAATTCTTAACCGAAAGTTGAAAATTGTTTTTAGAAAGTTGAGTTTTATATTGGAGAAACAGTAAATAAGTGGTTCCCATCTGACTTGGGAGAGCTGGGTACAGTTCTCCTACTGTTTACAGCAGGAGACTAAGATGCCAGGTGCATCCCTACCAGCCAGCACAGAAACATAAACACATTGATTTTTTTGCTCAAAATATATTTTTCAGTACATATTTTTGTATTTTACTGTTGCTCTCTCCCTGCAATTCAGGCTATTTTTTAAATACAGTAGGGGTTTTCCAGTACTTTGGTAGCACTAACTATAAATTTCAACCACTAAAAAAGAGTTACAGAGAAAATCTATAAGGGATTCTATAAAATTATCTTTCTCTGAAAAGTCATTCCTTACTTTATCTGGCTTGTCTTAATTTTGTCACTGCTGCACCAGGATGTCTCTGTCAACATTTGTGATTTGTTTCCTGCTAAGACTTCTTTAGGTTCGTTCTGTTTTTTAATGCATGTTTGAAGCCAGTAAAACTAGCTGTACCTAGCAAAAGGAGTTTAGCAAACTATGCAGCAAATAATCAGGTCACAGTATCTACCTTTGATCTCTTAAAAATCTGTATTTGCCTTAAGAAATATATGTCAGATACCATTAGAGTTTTCAGATGGAAATGAAGAATAGTTGAAATTGATGAAAATGAAGAATAGTCCTGGAAGTGTTCAAGGCCAGGCTGGAGTGAGCTCTAAGCAACCTGGTCTGGTGAAATTTGTCCCTGGACATGGCAGCAGGGTAGGAATGAGAGTCTTTGAGGTCCCTTCCAACCCAGGTCATTCTGTGATTCCATGATGTTACTAGTCCTTGTGCTTACTTTTGCTTTATTAGTTCAGAAAAGAGTTGACTATCCTCTGAATTCTCATCTGAAAAGAGAAGGTAAAAATGAAAGATTTCTTGAACACTATTCTGCAGTTTATAGAAAAAGGCAGCTCAGCTGAATCTGAATGTTCATTTTAAATCTTTCAATGAAATCACCATCAGTACACAGTCATGGGTTCTACCCTAGGGAATAAAACTCCTAGCTGTTGTCTTGTCAACAAGATCAGTTGTGAACGCAAGCAGATTTATTTAATTTCTTAATTTTCAAATGAAAATGACTAAGAATATTGAAATGCTCTGCTTATAAAACCAGCTACCTAGCTCCCTCTTGAGTCAAGATCCCTGTGCTTAGGACAGAAATGCTTCAAATCTGTTTGAGGATATTTTTAATTTTGTTAGATTTATTTTGCATCTACTTATGCATAAATCACATCAAAATCTGTTTCCTGTTACTCTTTAGACCACAAAATGATGAAGAATGCCGACATTTTGATTTCAGGTTTTTGCATTTACATATCCTGGGCTGAAATACAGACAATATCATACAATCTTATAATCTTTATTTATTCAGATGTCGATTGACATAAAAAAATTCTCTGAAACACAAAATCATGTTTCTGGATGTTCAAAATCACAACAAATCATGAGACATGTGGTAAAAGTATCCTTTGCAGCGTTTGCTCTATTCTTGTAATAAAATGCTCATATTTTAATTAATGAGTTGCTCGCTGATTATTTGCTAACGAGATATGCCTGGGCTCATAAGAACCTCAGTATACGAGTTTCCCACTGGGTCTGGGGTTGGAAGGAGGTAATTCATGCTGTGTGGCTGTTGTTTCTCTATGCAGGGGAGAGAACTCTGCAGAAATTAAAATCATACCTTGATTGTCTAATGGGGCTAATGCATGCAAGTGGAAAGAAGAGCCTATTACTTCCCTGCTAGGAAGAGAGGAAGATTAGTTGAATGAAGATCAACTCCTGGGTGCAAGAAAGACTGAGGAAAGTTTAGGAATGGCCTCTGACTTGCTGGCTTTTCCTCACAGATGCTGACAGAGTGTAGAATGTGTATCTCTTGGCCTCCATTTCTTTATTGCCTCTGAGTAGAGACTAAACCCTAAACTTGGGCTTTGAGGACTTCAAAGGTGTCTCTTTTTTTTGTTCTGCAGAGCTCTGCTTTGCCTCTTCCTCCCTGCTAGTTGTCCTGCTCCCATCTACTTCTGGAAGCCTACAAGGGGCTGTAAAGGGCTCCACTGGGATGTGCACTGAATCAGGAGACTTTTCTGCCTCTGGAGCCTTTGTGAGATGCAGTGCTCCTTTCCCCAGGAGGCAGAATGTAACAACTCTTTATGGCTGACATTTCCCACACTCGCTGAAAGAGGAGAGGCCTGAGAGCTGGAACAGAAAGATACCACCCTTCTACGAGATCACAGGCACCCTTTTCATGTTCAGCCCTGATTATCTTCTTAGGAAGAAGCCCAGGGTTGATCATCTGATGTGCCTGGATCCCTCTCCCGACTTGTTTGAGACAGTCAGTATTCTGTTCCTGAGAAGAAATGGCCTGTTAGGAAGGTACTGGACTCAGTCTGTTTTCCAGACAGGGGAATCCACTATTCTGTTTGAATTGTGTTGCTTATTTAAGTTTCTTGCTGTAAATATTTTTCCCCAGGAAAAAGGCTATTTTTCCCCTGCTGTAAACCTTACCACCAGCTACTGGTCTGCTCCAAAATATAATTTTTATATAAAATAAAAAACAGGACCAGATGAGGCAGGCACTTCAGTGTTTTAACCTAGTAATGCAAGTGACCTAATGTCTTTTAGGGGGTTACACTGTAGAGGTATTGTACCTAGATCAATATTTTCCTCATTCATTTTACAGTAGAGATGTAATGAGGACTGNAGTAAAGCTGGCTGGTTCTGTATGTTTCCAACTAGGTTTCCATGCTAATTATCTTAGTCTCTATTATCATCTTGTCAGGTGATCACTGTGAATTACTTTTGACTGCATTTAGGGAAATGTTAACTGCATGCATTTAAATACAAAGGGGTGTGGATAGTAAAAGGCTGAATACTTTTCACTTTCTATGTATATTATGTTATGTATTTAATATAAGCATAAATGTATTAAAGAACACAGTTCAAAAGGATATAAAAAGCAAAACTTTGGACAGTTGAAAGAAAGCCAATCTGAACACCTTAGAATTTTAATTTCCTTTCCTTGGAATATTTATCTTTTTGTGTTCATTCTGGTGCACCAAATGCTGTAAGTTATACTTTATACTTTTTCAGCATAAAAATTTTCTGGGATACCATGGTATCCAAATAACTATTGAATCTAGCAGAAGGGGAGCAAAAAAATTAGAGAGTTTTCAAATCCTGCAGTAATAATACCAGAAAAAAACCAAAAACATAGATATAGTGAGTATGTATTAGTGCACTTACTGAAGTCAACACAAACCCAAATGGGTATGATTAATTCTGAAAATGTTAATTTTCTCAGAAGAAGCTTTTGAGTATTATACTAAATGAAAATAGTCTAAGGGTGATCACTTTTATTTTGCAGTGCCATAAATTTTCAGTTGTCAGGGATTAGTTTCCAGCTTTTATTGTTTCTTATCTGTGGCAGTCAGCCTGCTGTTCTGAATTTATTTTAATTTCCTTCCTATATTACATTTTGTTGCCAATTTGTTAGATTTTTCATTTCTAAGTAAAGCTTTCAGTCCCATGCTTTCAGCAAATAAATTTTTTAAGTATATTGGCTTTAATGATCTCATTCACTTCATGAGTTGTTATTTGTGTTCTAGAAATGAATTGTGTGGTCTAACTGAACTGGTATAACTATATTTAATTCTAACTTGATTACCTCTCTGCTGTTTCCTAGATAAAGCATACACTCAAATATACCCACATGCCTCCGATGACTCCATATGCTCCTGTTGACTATGGCAGGATCTGCAAGCAATATATCTAATTGCACTTTTCATTATGTAGTCAATAGGCATATAAGTTAATTGCACAGTTTTGCTTTCACTGTAGGTATACAATAAAAATTGATTTTCCTTCCTTCTGACATTTACTAACTGGCCAGGCCAAAACTGCCTCCACACTGCTGAAGGTCCAGTGCTCTCAGTAACTGGCACTCCTACTGCTTTAATGGTGGAACTGACTCTTGCCATGATGCATTAATTAGGTGATGTACTTGCAGATACAGAAGCATGTTCTTCCCTCCACTTTGAAGCACACTTTTAGCGAAAGTGTGGATTTGTGCAACATATGTTTTGCAAATTGCTGTTCTTTTTTCCCTTCTTTTCCCTCCTCATCTGGAAAGGCCCAGAACAGCTGTCAATATCAGGAGCAACAGAAAGGAAATGCATTTGGCCCCATAAGAAACTTCTCACCTGATTGATAAGATATTGATATCACCAGAACCTTTCTCAGAAACTGGTCTTGTATTCCCTGACAACCATCAGGATAAAAGAGTAGATTGCTCATTAAAAAATCTCACATACCTCATTAAAGAGTGGATATATTATGTCTTTCTGGTTCTTCCTTTCTGTCAGGGCGCCTTGACCCATTCACTCTTAGCCATACAGGCTACACTTCACTGTCTTTCCTTTCTCTAAGTTTTGCCAGCCCTCTTCAGCTTCCCCATGGCAGCCAGTCTGCACTCATCATAGCCACACCTCACATATTCTGTCTCTATATCTGTGTGGCAGGAGGTATAAATTGTCCATATGATTATTGCTTTCACCATATTTCATGAAGATATGGAAATTAGATACTTTGGTAACTTGTAGCTACTTCTGATTATTTTTTTTTAGTGCAACATGGTAGAGGATCATTCAACCTACCCCTTCTAGCTGGGAGTTGTGCTAAAAGCTATGTTCATGTACAGACCTTTAAGATTTCTTTAAATTTAGGACTGGTTGCTTCCCTCATCTGTTTTTACTTCTAATTTCCTAGAGATATTTGTCCACTGTAGTAAGGTGAGCAAAAGGGCAATCAAATATCTGTAACTCTGGGGATTGTGACTTATTCCTACAAAACTCTGTATTTGCAGCAGGGGAAGTGCTATGGGTCCTTGGGAAAGGAAAGAGCAAGGAATGGCCTATGAGCAAAAGTTAAATATTCTCTTGATTTCCAATTGGCTCGCCAAGGGTTTTCCAAATGGCTGTGGTAAGAACAAACAGACATGGCTCTGATCTAGTTAGTGGAAGGTCTGGAGAGGTTTTTATTATCTATCTCTGTTTAACCACTGAAGACTGTAACAGAGACTTGAATGTCATTAATGGCAATCATCATAGGACAACTTAAGATAAAGCAACAAGAACCAAATCCAGGTTTTCTTGTGCCTGTCTTGATCTGTCAAAGCTAGCAGAAGAAATCATATGAAAACCATTAGCAGACTTCCCTGAAACATCCAGATAGGGGGTTGACTGTATTTATGGCTGCAGGATGGCCTACAGTGGCTGAAGATCAGGCATCCAATTATTTGTCAGTCATAGAGGATTTTGTTCCAACGCCTCTTGGTTTAGCACCATTTTTCCTGTTATACCTCCCAGTTGGATAAAGGAACAGCCAAGCTGTGGGAGCAGCTGTCCATGTGCCAGGGAGGGGGAGTCAGTGTGCGCAATTGAAGGAGGTAGCTATGATGACTAATTAATGGCTCTTTCCCCTTTAAATTAAGTAAAATTAAAACTGTGTGGTTTTAGGTAAATGTGGGTGCAAGCAGAAGATAATCACATGGATATTGCATTTGGATAAGCTTCTCCTGAAGTGGCAATGAGTGGAAATATTGGAAGCTGAAATAATTAAAGACTTTCAGAGCTGGGGTTTGGGATTGGGTGAAGATCACTACCATGTTTGAAGAGATAATATGACTAAAAATGTGGTATTAGACATTCTTAGTGATCTTTGAGGTTTCTTCAGCCCTGTTTAAAACCACCTGTTCTCATGTAAGTATTAGCCAAAATGTGTTATTTTGTTGTCCCTATTTTATGAAGTGGTTGTGTGCGCTGTGTGGATGACTGGGAGAAAGCATAGCTGGAGATATCACTGGAGAAAATCCCAACTGGCTTATCCAAAGGAAAGCTTGGGTAGAGTGAATTGGATTTAAAAATCTCTCCCAATTACTTTTTTTTTTTTGCAAGGAAAAGAATATTTGCATGATCTACAATTGGGAATTTGCTGATTTTTATCTCAAAATATTCACAAAATCATGAAATAATTGGAGTGGGAAGGGACCTGAAAGATAATTCAGTTCCAATTCCCTTCCCATAGGCAGGGACGCCTTAGACCAAATTGCTCAAAGACACATCCAGCCTTGTCTTGAACACTTCCAGGGATGAGGCATCCACAACTTCTCTGGGAAACAGTGCCAGGGTCTCACTACTCTCATAGTGGTGAGATTGTCTTCCTAATATCTAAACCTACTCTTTTTCAGTTTGAAGCCATTCTTCCCTGCCCTTGTAAAAAGTCCCTCTCCAGCTTTCTTATAGGCTCTCTTCAGGTACTGGGAGGTGTTTCAGGGCCACCCTGGAGTTTTCTTTTCTCCCAGCTGAACAGCCCCAGCTCTCTCAGCATGTGCTCCAGCCCTCTGATCATCTTCATGGCTTCCACTGGACTTGCTCCAAAAGATCCATGTCTTTCTTGTCTTGGGGGGCCCAGAATTCAACTCAGAGCTTCTGTACCAGTGTTTGGTAAAAAAATCATGGCAGACACACTGACACTTTCATACTAACCCATGTGGAAGAAGTGAGAGTAAAAAGATAAACAGTGTTAGAATCTGTGATGGGCTGCTTCCTACAAATTCTTGCTAACATGCATTTGGGTGATGCCATTAATCATAAACAGCAGACTGACATTTGAGCTGTATTGATTGCCAAATAAGTGGCAAAACTGTGACTGTCACATGCTTTCACATTTTAGGAAAACTGAGTCTCCAACTCACACCCATGAGTTGGAGACTCCTGTGACAATTTGTACTTTGTAAGTGGCTTGCTGTGTGCTAATATACAGCTGTCTGTATTACTTTTAAAAGGTGTCATCTTAAAACTAAAAAAACCCAAAACCCAACAAACCCAAAACAATTATCTGTTTTTCCTCAAAATGTGACCTACTCAGCCCAAATCATACCCATGTATGGCAAACAATAATGTTTTAAAAAAGGGGACTTTGACACACTTTGCAAGTAGAGATGGAAACAATATGCAGTCAAAAATTCAAGAGGGCACATTTCCAATAGTATTAAAGTACTTGTTCCTAGACACAGTAGATCATGAGATATTAAATCTTAATCTCCTGGCACTCCTATATGCAAGGATGCTATTTTAAGACACATTATAAAGCTTTGAGAATGTTTTAATGATTGTTCTCCTTTCTCTGACATCAGTTCTGGCTGATTTCTTAAAAGCACTCTCAGGCAGTTGTTTAAATAGTTGTCCTTCAGCATGAGTGCGTACGTTAAACACTGGCAGGTCTTTTGAAGAAGACTTAACCTGTCAGTGCAGATACCATGACTAAAAGGTAGTCTCTTCCCTAGTTCTGCTGCTTTAAATCCCTCTTTTCGTGCCCATTCACCCCTGGTGTCTCTGTGGCTGTCTGGAACATGTCTCTTCTGCAGCTAGTGTGCTTGCTTGAGCTGAACAGTGGCATCTGGCTGATGCCAGGCATGCCCAGGCCATGGTGATGCTCTGGGCCTTGTATTCCTCAGCAGGCGGCTGGAAGGTCAGGAGCACCACTAAAAAGCCTCTCATAAGCATAAAACTTGGAATTGTCATTATTGCCTGTGTATTATCAGTGTATTGACTATGGCTGTGAGTATGTTAATAACCACTGTGAGTACAGCTGTTTTCCAGCTGAAGCAGAATTGGTAAGATTTGTATATGCTGCCTTCCAGAAGCCTGTGGGCTTGCATGGGTGTTCCAAGTGATCAGCAAAACTCACGTGTAGATTTGATGACACCTATCCTGCTATAACTTAACTTCTGTGTGTGCTCATACTACTAACCTGGGTATGTTTGTTCCCTGCAGCCAAGCTCAGGTTACTGCTCCAGACTGCAAGAGAGGTGTTGCAGTCCTTAAGAACTGCAAACACAGAGTACTATAGTAGCCCTTGGCTCCAACTTTTACAGGGCTTCTCACTGCTCAGGACATTTGGAGCTTGTTTTCTCAGCCAGCATAGATGATTTAAACAGGTCTGGCAGCCAGGCAGCATTGAAATACCTGAAATCAAATTTTATTTTCCCTTGAGAGAGATTTTATGAATAAAACACATCTAATGGAGCAATGGAAATCTCTCTAAGGAGGATGCATGTTCCCCTTTGGGACACACATCCTATCACCAAACCATTTTCTTATTTCTAGGCCAGGATGCTTCAGAGGTGCAAGCTGTTTTCAGATTTCACAGTTTTACAGTTCATAACTAACACTGTCACTGTTTTTTAAGAGTTATTTTCAAGCTCATTTGGGTGAATAAAAGCTTAAGTATGTGATGAAATTACCCCAAGTTATCAAGTTTGGCTAATCCAGCTAAACATCAGTTTATCTGATGTCAAAATCATAGTGTTAGCTTTGTTTACAAAGATGTCTGAGTACCTGTGCTAGCTAAAGGAGCTTGCAGAAATAGTGACAAGGCTGTCTGTGCAGGGCAGACCAAACGTAATTTAGAAACTGCTTTTGTATGTCTGAAGGCATGTAAGTGATCTTCATGGTTTCATAAATGTCTATACATCTGGTCACACCTGTGAGTGAGATAAGCTGTTGGAGAAAATAAGGGCAACAATCAGATCAGATTGGCTCACAGGTCTACTCTGCTGGTCAATTGTTCTGAGAACTGAACTGCAACACCTGTGAGGTCAAACCATGGTGGGACAGGGTGGTTTTGACTCTGCCAAGGCTCTTGTACAGGTCTTGTGCTCAGGAAATGGCAGCTGGCATTTGAAAATGACCTGAAATGAGCCTGACCTCAGCTACCATCAACTTAAGTGGCAGTCTGAGAAGGAGGATGTCAGTAATTTCAGATCATTCACAGGGTGCCTGACCTAGGTTTAACACAGTGACAGTGACTTCTTTAAGATGGAAAATGCACTTTCTCATTTCCAGAAGTGCTGCCCTAAACCACCAAGGGGTTTAAATCAGGGTTATATGGGTTTTGTTGTTGAGGGATTTTGTTGGGGTTTTTTTTGTTTGTTTGGTTTCTTGTTTGGCTGTTGGTTGAGTTGGGGGTGGTTTTTTGTGTCTTCTTGTTTGTTTATTTGTGGGGTTTTGTGTGGTTTGTTTGGTTTTGCTTTTGTTTTTGTTGGTTTTTTTGTTGTTTGTTTTTTAATGGAATGATCCCAAGAGGTTTGCAGGCACAGCTTTGGTGAGGTCCTCCTCAAATATTTGGTAGCATACCCTGCTCTTCCAGCCTTCCCATGATCTGGTGGGTTGTGCCTGCTTCTGGACAGAGCAAATAATGACTATATCCAGCTGCCTTTGTATTTTTCTAGGATAATACAAACAGGAAATTTCACAGTACTTTAAATTAATCAATCTGAAGTTCATTTCACTAAGTTTTAGAGACTGTGAAATGGCTAGGCACTATTTAAACATATGTGATACTTCAGAAGTGTGCAGATCCAACTGTTATATTAATGGTAACTTCCAAAGCAAGGTTTAGATCAGGTATGAGAAAGTGCAGGAATATTGTCTATTAGGTCAGGTCTAATTTTTATACATTCAATTTTTTTTCCATGAAAATACTATAGTTTGATAGACAAAAAATTCCTGTACAATAGTTCTAAAAATATTCTCTTCTACTTTGTATTGTACGCTGCCATATTTTCTGACTATTTTCTTTAGTTTTTTTTTAATGCAAAGTAAATGTTAATGAACTTTTAACCACATTTAACCATATTTAAGTTTGAATCAACTGACTGGAAAGCATTTAGTTTCCAAGTTTTTCTTTCCTTAATCCTGGTACATAAATGGACAGTTGGTTTTTTTGCAGTTCAGTGGCAGAAAACTTCTAGTCAGCCCTCTTTGGTCTACATTTAAACATGCATAAATTCTTGTAGTATGTCATGGTTTCTGACTGAGACCTACCAAATGTACAAAATCAAGGGACAGACTGCTCTAAGGAATGTATAAAGAATTCTATCAAACTAGATTTAGTTTTCATTTTCATTGCCTATGTTTTAGATTCTCTTGTGCCGTGCAAAACATTTTTATTTTTATAGGGTTACTACAAGCTCATTTACCTAGATTTGGTTCTAGGCCTCGTATATTTTTCATAGAAGAAAACTTTCCACAGTCAGGTCTGCAGAACAATTGGAAGGTGCTTTTTTTTTTTCAAAG
>VZUA01065156.1:21524-31563 GCA_013401035.1 Horornis vulcanius
ATTCTCTTCCTGTTTGCAGGCACAGTATGGGAAGAGTTTTGACAGTCTCAGAAAGAGCTGCAGAGTGCCAGCAACTTAACTGGAAATGCTCAGAAGTAATGTTACTGTGGTAGAGTGAGAGTAACACTTCAGCTTCAAGGCAGAAAGACAAAACTTTTAACTTAAAACTTAGGTTAAGAGGTGCTGTGGATTTGATGGCTTGCCAAATAAAACCTAAATAGCAGTAAAGGAAAAGGTGAGAATAGAAAGGAATCAGTGTCTGCTCAGGTGATCGAAGCATCAATTTAGAAGGAATCCCTTCTTAGTAAAAACATCCAGAATGAACTTTTTTAGGACTGAAGTAACAAAGGCAGCTTGCAAAAAAAAAAGCTGAGAAATCAAACATAGAGTAAGAATGTGCTAGGTCTTGCCTTTACTTTACAGGAGAAAACATAAGGAAAGAGTCCCTGTGAATCTTGCCTTGCTTTGTATGTTTAGGCAGACCACTACTGTTATACCAGTGTTATAACTGTGAATATTTAAGTGTAATTTTTACATGTTAATCTAGTGAGAATGGAGTCTCAAATGCACATACCTGAGTGAGTTGGGAAGTTGGTCTTGTTTCCTTGTGTGGGAGATAGAACCCAAGGGAGCAGAAGTCTTTCTCCCTGAAGTGCCCATTCCTTTCTTGAAGCTTTGAGGCTGTGTTGGGTCTCCTGGGCAGAGCAGGAGGTGGATGGTCTGTGAACAGCACCAAGAAATTGCTTCCAATTTGTGCATTGAGGCCAACACAATGTGTCTGGGTAGTTTTCAGGCCAGGAGTTCACATGGCAGTGGAAGAGGAGGATTGGGCTGATGGTGCTGGAAACAGAATGCAGGAGTAGCATGGCAGAAGGGACTTGCAGTGGGTGGAAGGTTGGGTTTGTTACAACCATCTTGGTCTCTTGGTGTTTTGGAAGGAGTTTGTATTGCTAGGAGTGGCATCCTGCAAACCACAAGGAAGGAGTGTTGGAGTGGACGGATTCTGGAGAGCAGCTGAGAGCTACTTTGAAAATGACCATGACACATTAGTAGGTGGGGTCAGAGGACAGTAAAGAGACTGCAGTAAAAACTAATGGGTTGAAGTTGACACCAAAAGATTGAAAGAAATGAGAAAAATTGAAAAAGAAAATGAGAAATTTTGTCTCGGGGAGAAGAAAGCAGGAAACCTGCGTTAACAAAAGGTGAGAAAGGAGTGATGGGCCTTGACATTTTGTTTTCTTTTTAAAAAGGAATGTAAGATAGCTTTTTTTTCAGGAGAGATTTAAAATCTGAGAAGTCTGAATACAAGAATATTTGTGGAGTGAGAAAAAAAAAAAAAGCAAAGGGGGAAAAAAGCAGGTTCAGAGGCATTAAATAGCAGCTGAAAAATGCTAGGTGTCTTTTTCTTCACAATTGCCCAAACCTTGGACATAGCTTGAAAATTATTTTGCTTAAATGGATTTGGCATAGCTTTAACCTATGCTTTTTCATTTTTCTTAAGGAAGGCTAAAGGAGAACTGTCTGCCTCCTCTTGACAGGCTTTTTGAAGCTGCAGTTAGCACTTGTGTTTTGTCTGGTTTGACATACCCATTACTGGAAGAGGTGCAGTATATTACAGCATATTAACACACATCTTCTCTCATGCCAGTCGCAGCAGGGACCTCACCTCATTTGAAGGGAGAAGGGGGAGCAGAAGTATATAATGCAGAAACTGCTTCCCTGAGGCCAGTTAGAAGGTCTGTTGCAAAACTGTACCCAGCAGTTGGATAAGGCCATTCAGATGATTTCTGACAATGTCATTTCCCATTGCTTGGACTGTATTTATGTGAAAATTTAATAATGCAGTACTTAAAATACCCCACCTGAAACTAATTTTATTCTTGCTGAGAAACAGTCATTAAGATAGATACCAGACAGCAACTCAATGCTTTACAACACTGAACTGTTGAGCCCTGGGCCTTTGTTAGTGGGGTTTATCAGATGACAAAGGTGAAATGAAATAACTAGTATTACTATAAACAATAACTCATGAGGTAAATGTGAATTAACACATTCATTTTCATGTGTACTTATTTCAGACAGAGGTCATAATTAAAGCTTTTCAGTTACTCTTCAATAGCTTTGATTTGTNGCAGTAAAAGCTAATGGGTTGAAGTTGACACCAAAAGATTGAAAGAAATGAGAAAAATTGAAAAAGAAAATGAGAAATTTTGTCTCANGGTCATAATTAAAGCTTTTCAGTTACTCTTCAATAGCTTTGATTTGTAGTATTCTGCTTCCTTATCAGCACCAAAGCTTCTAGTGATTGTAGTGCTAATTCAACTTGAGTATGAATGTTACATAAATTTTGCCTAATAGTTTCATGCCATTCTGAACATGCGTCTTGATGCAGTAACTGTAGGAAATATTAAAAATGAACCATACATTTTAATGAAAACCAGCAAATAATTTCTTGCATCACTTGGTATTAATAAGTTCTAATTCTGGTAATCGTGGTGTGCTGTAACTACTGTCTTGTTTTCCAGTCTACAGAGTTTGGGTAGCTCTCTAACATCACCAGGGAGATTAAATTGAAAAGTTTTTGGTGCATATTTTTTCCTTAGGATGTTGACAGCAATAAAAATAAAAGATAGTTTTTGAGTCGTGCTCTAAATCTCAGCGCACTTTGACGAATCAGCTGAAGTGGGGTTTTTTTATCTGGTTAAAGATAAAAACTGGAAAAATAAGTTTTGCTCTACTATTATAATTAAACCAAGCTGTTTCTTTGTACAATTTATGTTTAGAGCTTCAGAATCATCTAAACAGGAGGAGAGGTTTCACATGTTTGTAACTTCAGAAAAGTTGAATTCTCCAAGACCAAGAGTGTACTGTGATGAAAGGCCAATTTTTGAGAGTTCAGTGGGCATCCCTCTGAAAGAAAAGATCAAGAGATGCAATAATTTAAATAAAACCTAGCTTGAAAATTTTAGCTATTGGTTTAGTAACTTTTGGTAAATGGTTTTGTATGTGAAAATATTATGGGATGTAATGGATATTTTATCATTGATGATCTCAGAATATGAAAGTGCTATAATGACATGTTTCATTTATGATGGTGACCTCTTCCTCTGCAGAGCCATTGGAACCATATTGTTGTCAAAGCCTTGTGGCCCTGTTTGGGACACTAGAGCCACATTCATTCTCCTTTTAGAAGAGCATGAAAGACTTTTCTATGTTCCCTCTTGAAAGGGAAATTCCAAAATTTGAAATCTTGTAAGAGTGGTTTCCTTGACTACAAAAGTAAAAATCTCTCTGCTATGGATTGTAAACACTTCCACACAGGCAAAGTCTTTTTATGTCTCTATCTGAAGTTAAGACATTTGTCTGTCTTTTCTACCATCCAAAATTCTTGACTTGTTTGGCAAACTAACTCCGTAAAGCTTTGTCTTTCATTGGTTTTGTTTGTTTTGGTTTTTCCTTTTTAAAACAATTTGGTCTCTTTGTAGCACATTCCAGTTTTGTTCTTTTATGACTTGTTCCTCTTGCTTTCCTTCAGCTTGAATTGAGAGAATTAAGTGCATTTGTAGCTCTGATTAAAATCTTGCCTTAATTGAGTTGCAAATTTGCAATGACATGTATTGGTCAGGGTGCTGATGTAGCACCTTTCCCATTCCTAGTGCCTTCCTGAATTCTGACAATACTCTGCTTTTTCAGTTGCTTATGTTCATTTATCCTATTTCTCTCTTCACAGCATGAAGTTCAGCACAGAGTGTAAATTGCTTTCTCCGTTATAGTGACTTTGTTAATTATCTGTCAGGAAAATTAAGTCCTGTCTTGCTTTTCCCATGAGGAGTTTCTGGTACTTGGTCTCTTTGTGCAGGTTCTGGTAGAATGTGAGTTCTGAGTGGCATTGCTGTACAGACACACAAACATTTCCAGCTTCCTTTGGAGGGATTCATGGGATTCAAAGGGAGGGATTCAAATTGAGGGATTCAAAGCTGGCATTGCTCAAATAATCCTAAATAGGGAAGGTGGTGGGGGAATCTATCCATTACATTTACATGGGATGTCTTCTAAGGTACAAAGAGCAGCATTGTTTTTCCTTGCACTAACTCAGTTGAGTACCAGCCCATGTTTTTGTGCCTCACTAGCCTCACCTGCCTCACTGTCAGGAAATGCTGTGGGAGTGAGTCTTGTTACTGATCTGCTGAGTTGTGGTTGGGGATAAGGGTCTGTTTTGGGTTGACAGGGGTGCTAGCAGTATTTAGGGGAAATAAAACAAATAAGTAGAAAATCAGTTCTGTTTAGTCAAAGGTGCTAAATAATTAGATGGAAGTTCTCTCTCCAGCCCCTAGGAAATATGTTTTTCTTAAGTTTCTCAGGTGCTGATTTATAGTAAAGATGTCTTGTGGCCCTGGTGTGACAGTTCTGTAGTCTATTATATCATCTGTTTTGTATGCTGAGTGTTGAGAATGGAAAAGATGGAAACATGGTTAGATTGTCAGTTGTTTCCAATGAAGAAATCTCTGTTTGGTGGAACTGTTTGCATTCCTGTGGTCAGCAGTATAAGGAAATACCATGTTACGAAAAATTCCCAATTGTTTCCTTAAGGGCTCTCAGAGTTGCACAATCTTTTGATGGTTTTGTTTGTTAAAAAAAAAAAAAAAAAGAACTTAGTTGCCAGCTCTTCAGTTTGGAACTCAAAATTCTCTTAAATATTTACTAGAGCTTTGCTTTTTATACTCAAGGTTTGGATTCAAACCAGAAGTGTATTTTCCTAATGCACACTGATCAGCCATTATAATATGAGTATCTGAGGAAGATTATAATTTCATTCCAGGGAATGTTTCTTTGGGATATCCCAACAGTTCCTGGACTATCCATCATTGTGATTACTCATAGTTTCTGGATGCAGCTCTAAAACATTACTTCTCTTAAGAGAGGGAGAGGTAGCTCTCAAGTAACCAAGTGGCTTTTATACTTTAATTCTCAAGAAAAATGGCATTTCTGACACACAAATTCTTTTGTCCTACAGGCTGAAGCCCACATTTAGCATTTAATTTGTACTTGCATTTTCAATATCCTTTTAGGATTTGTGTATTATGTCTGATTTCTGACATATGCAGTTATTCAGATGTATTGCAAATTTTTTGAGCTGTTCATGTTCAGTATCTGTCTTACTGCTGTTATCTCTTGAATTAAAATCCATTTCTCTTCCTAATTTATTCATCCAAGAATGTATATTGTTGTTGTTTTCCCTGATCTGAGAGCTGACTCTGAGTTTGTTCTTAAACTGTGTGACTGTTGCTCCTTCCCAGATTTTCTTTTTCCCATTCTTGACACGATCTGCATCTTTTGTTACTGATTATGTAATTTTATTTTGGGCATGGAGGCATTTAACTGATGAACAAGAGCTGAGAATCTGACCTAAACAATGCAAAGTGCAGTGAAAACATTTCCTGACCTGTGCCTATGTCAAAGTTTCTTGCTCATACTCCAGGAACGAGTAGAATGGGATGAAAGACCCCGGTGGATTAAGCAGAGGGAATTAATTCATGGCACTAAATGGCAGAGTGATTTCATAACTGTCACTTTTTTTTTTTGTTGTTTTAATAATGAGAATTTTGCAGTGGGGAGGAATGAATAGCTTGTGAAAGTGCTTTGAGTGGTAACAGGGAGAAGGGATGTGAAGAAGGAGATTGTAACCCAGAGCTTGTGACAAAGGACAGGAAAAAAGTTTGCTCAACAGTATATTATGTTTGCGGTGCCACAGTTTCTGGCTTTCTCCCACAGTACCTCCTTCTGCTGGGAGCTGTAGGCTCTCCAGCCTGTGCAGTGCCCAGAGGTGAGGACAGAGCTGAGCAAGCTGCCCATTGCTGTCCTGGGGCTATGCTGGCCCTCCTGGGAGGGAGCAGTGCTGTGCAACTCTGTGGAGAGCTGCAGTGGTGTCAAACACCATCAGATATGGGCACCTCTGTGTTCTGCAAACCTGTGCTATTAGACCTGAGGCTGGTAAAATTGGAGAGGCTAATAAGTTCTCCTGTCTGAGAGTAGTCTGTCAATGCCCTCTGGAAACAGTAGCTGCTAGCCTGGAAGAGAGTCTCCTCTTGCCTGTGACGGCTACACTTAAAATAACATATGAAGAGCTTACGTAAAAATAGCATTCTCTTATCTCTAACAGTGTGAAGTAGATGAAAAATAAACTGTACTCATGCCAAGAATAAACAGTCACGTTAGAGTGTTTGAATTCCTGATGCTGTGGAGTACTCACGCTCTTGCATGGCGTTTTGATGCCAGTGCATTTCTTCTTCTTTCCCCAGTCACTGCCATCGCTTTGTGTGCTCTGCCAGGGAGCAGTTGGCAGGACAGCAAAATGAGCAAATATGCCCAAGCCCCACAGAGAGCACTTAGGTAGGGAATTTTGATCCCTAAATCTCCTCTCAATCTGTGTTCCTGTCACGTCTAAAGGTAGATGGAATAGTCTTGTGGCTGTTTACCTGTATTACACTTGTAATACTCCATACACATTGTTCATTCCTCAATGTAAACTTGCTGAGCAAGGCATTGACTTTATATAAATAACTAATTCAGGGAAAATAGACCATTTGAACAATAACAAGATGCAATAGCATCTTTTTTTTACTTCTCTTGGAGGTTTGTATTTTTCTTCAGAGTATCTTATGATGATGGTGTCTTCCAGTAATTTTGTATCATTCTACTTTCATTATTTTTGCGCACATTGGTTTTTTTGGAAGCCAGTTCTTTACTCCTGAAATTCATAGAGCACGTTTAATAATCCAGCTTTTAGTGATGACGGGAAATGGCATAACCAGGCTGCTGAAGTGTTGAAACTGGTGAAGTATTTGTAGTGTGATATGCTGAGAAGACCTAAGCAGTAATGCTTGAGTATACTACAGTGAAGTTATGACAGAATAAAAAGGAAAAGCTGAGAATGGTTGAAAGAGTCTGTTATAACCTGATGAATTAAAATGGGGTAACAAGTTGGTGAGAAGTACCAGCTTTGCCTCATGGTAGACTGAGCTCTGTGTTTTCACGATGCATAAAATGTCTAATTTGCAACGTATAGATCTCAGAAAATGTAGCATATGTTTTGTATTCATGTATGAAATGAAGGAGTCTGGCCCCTGTCCCCCAGGAAATAACAGGTTTTTTTCTTGGTGGAGTGGCTGAGGGAAAAAGGAAGGTGATAGAAAGAATTTGTCAGGTTTGACTGAAGGTAACTAAGCATGTGAAGACAAAAGAGGATAGAAGTACAGAATTTGCTATTTTATTTACTCATTTTACTTTCATGTTAGAAGATGAATGCAAGAGGAAAACCCATTACTGCTCAGTGGTGGGAAAGGGTCAGAGCAGGGCTGTTGTTTCCGTACAGGCTTTGAGCACTAGCAGCCGTCAGTTTTCGAAGGGAGGTCCTGTGTTCCTGTCCTGTGTTCCTGTCCTGTGTTCCTGTCCTGTGTTCCTGTCCTGTGTTCCTGTCCTGTGTTCCTGTCCTGTGTTCCTGTCCTGTGTTCCTGTCCTGTGTTCCTGTCCTGTGTTCCTGTCCTGTGTTCCTGTCCTGTGTTCCTGTCCTGTGTTCCTGTCCTGTGTTCCTGTCCTGTGTTCCTGTCCTGTGTTCCTGTCCTGTGTTCCTGTCCTGGCTCCACAGCTCAGAGGCTGCTCTGGAGTTCAGCTTCCTCAGGGCTACAAGAGGAATTGTGGATTGTGGCTGTTATGCTCTACTTTAAAAATGCAGCAGGTAGTCTGTATTTTCTGAGTTGTAACCTGGTGAGGGTTGAGATTTCCAACTATGCACTCTTAAATGAGACTTCCCTTTGAGGTTTTGTTATGTGAAAAATGCATTATATGATAACAAAATAAAATGTAATTCAATGAAAAATTCTGAAAAAGAATTCAAGAAACTACATGTTGCATTGATACTTAAAGTATGCAGTATATTCTAGTAGTGTTGAGAAGCCTACAAGTGGTCAATAATGTCTTTTTCTGTTTTACAGGTCAACTGTATTATTGAAGAGGAGGAGAGCTGTGGAAAAACTCAAGGTATCTAAAACATTTTACTGCCTGAATTCTTGCTGTGTTCTGGTGTAACAGATATTAAGGGGGAAGAGGGAACTGAATCAGTGAACTGCCACTTTTAAAGTGGTTTTATTAAAAACCACAGACAAAAAACCCTGTCACAATAATCTCATTAATGTTGTGCGAAATACTTTTGTGGGATGAAGTTTTACCTCAGCTTTGGTGTGAGTACAAGAGTCTGAACAAAGCTGCATAATACTTGCTCTAAATGTATACTAGAACTGCATAGACATAAGGGTATTGAGGTGTCCTGCAAGTTCCAGCCCCAGTGAGGTGGACATTCCCTTTTTGTGCAGTGGGGTACAGGCACCAGCTGATGATAAATATCATCAAAGATGAGTGAATGTGGTGCTTGCAGCTTTGACATTCTTCAGGGCAGTTAACAGACTTTGCTAACAGCAGTTACCTGCTCTGTGTACAATTCCTGAAGATGCAAAAGGAGTGGTAGGAAGATGGCAGAACCTGAGCAGCAGCCTGGATTCTACAAGCTGGAACTGGGGGTTCTTTTATACCTTTTTCAGACACTTCTGTTAATGTCTTACAAGCGTATCTGTGGTACAGATAACATATATTGTGTTGTGGTCTTTATTTTTATAATAACATGCAGGAAACACTCTTACAGTGGGGTATTTTAGGGATTTGAGTGCCTAATCTCTTATCTGAAGTATTTTTTGTCTGTCACCCTTCTCTATGGCTTCCCAGGTTTTTATTAAAATAAGACAGTGTTATAACTTGCATTTTCATGTCTGTTATGTAACTAAAAGACTATATTAAAATAATCCTGTTGCTAGCACTTGGATAGGGTTCTTTTGGGTTTTTTTTCTTGGAGAAAGTTTTTCTCCTTTCTTTGCTGTAAAGTATTACCTGTGGGATGCTACGTGTACCTTGCAAATGGAATGCTATGAGGCAGAAACAAGGAAGAAGTCAAAATATTATCACTTCATCAAAATGGAAAGACAATGGCTTTTAGTTATAAAAGCTGATTTTGCACTTCTGTGCACTACAAATTGAGAGGAGCTGAGCTGCCTTCTTCCACCAAGAGTGCATCAACTTGTTGCTTGTGAGTAATGATGTAGTGAACTCTGGTCCTTTCTGTCCAGTTGATGCTAAGTTTGCTTTTGTTGCTGTGTGGGTTGTTTGTGCCACACATGCAAAAGCAGTTTGCTACAGATGAGAGTACAGTTTATATGAAATTAATTTCTCAAATTTCTGCTGTTAATACAGCTTTTAGACACGAGTTACATCGAGTCTTTGTGATTGATAGAAAACAAAACGGGTGTTTTCTCTTTGTTTAAAGTGTGAGAATTTAAAAGAATGGGTGCAACTTAAAGTCCTGGTAAAAACAAAATGTGTTCAGTTCTTGACCTGCTGGTGGTAGTTATACTTACATTGCAGGTGATACAGAACTACCCCTGTCTGTTGTTTGGACAGAATTGAAAATACAGGAGAGCAAAACCTGGCTGCTGTCTGAGAGCAAAACCAATTGTGTTGTCACTGATGTGCTCATCAATAATGCCTTCATTTCAAGAAACTGGGTAATTTCTTGGTCCTTTCACTTAGGCTTTAAGATCATTCAGATCATTGGTTCCACCTTTAAACTGAGGTCTTCTGATGCTTGGGGTATTTAAAATACAAAACATTTTCCTGGGATCTTGAGATACTTCTAGACATGGAGCCCCAGTGTGGCTGCACTCCCTGCAGTGTTGGACTGGCTTCTTCTGCAGGCTCCTGCTAAGATGAGAAGCTGGCAAAAAGCATAAATTAAAAGGAATTAATGTGTAGCTGGGAAAAAGATACAAGGGACTTTCAGACATTTTATCTGACATCTCCAGAGCTGAAGAAGAGGTTTCTATCTCTGTGCTCATTTTAGACAAAGAATTTTACTCATGACATTTTTTTGCCCCTCCCTCCCTTCCTTCCTTCCTTCCTTCCTTCCTTCCTTCCTTCCTTCCTTCCTTCCTTCCTT
>VZUA01065157.1:3780-21796 GCA_013401035.1 Horornis vulcanius
ACCAAAAAAACCAAACCAAAACAATACAAAAAAACACGAGGCAAACAAAAAAAAAGGAATGACAAATATTAGATATCCAAACATACTCATAATGCAATCCACAGGAACTGATCAATCTCCTGTGTACAAATATCATTCCAAAGAAATTGGAAGTGCTGCTTCAATACAGCACCTGTACCAGGTTAGGATTTAAATACATCACAATTTGGAAAACTTAAATGCTCTTGAAATTTACCCACCACATCTTCAGCTCATCAGTTTGCAATGTGAAAGTGCTGGTAGGCCCACACTGAGATTTTTTGTCACTGTACGTCATAGGCATAATTTTACAGCAAAAGCCTGAATGCCGCTGAATATGGAGCCAAGGTGTTTTCATTTAGCTACAATGTGGTGCCAAAGTCTGTGATCCTTTTGGAAATGTTCTTTAAGAACTGTGAGTATGTCCTAGAAAAATATTCATTGCATGATTTAAAGAAGGAATGATGTGAAAATTTAACTTGATTTTACTGATTTCTATTACACATGTATAGCCTTTTCCTTAAAATGGGGCTTTGCTTGAAAATGCCATACTTAAAAATCTAGAATATCAAAAGATAGATTTATAAATCTTCCAAATGTAAGTATTTCTAATCATAAATCAAGAACAAAAGAATACTTATAGACCATGAATCACCTCTCACTTGTACTTGTACTTGATAATAAAGTTTAGTTACAATTAAGTCTGATGAATTAAACTGATAAAAATTATTTCTAGAGAATAACAAACTCACTTTTTTATATATTCATTTCAACATGACTGTGAAAGCCATCCTTCAATATAGTGTATGAAGAAATTAAAGGATGTACTTATAAAATCTTACATATGCAATTAATTACTTACTTGGATTTGGTATGCATGAACATAATACACAACTGGCTTATGCTTTATTATACCTAGGAGTCTAAAAAAAAACTGCTTCAAGCTGAAAACAAAACCATCCAGAAGTTTGAACATGCAAAAGAATTGTAAAGGAACATCCACAGGCTTTTCAAAAAAAATGCTTCAAATCAAAATATGTAGGCTATGCTTTAAGCATAAAAAGATAAGAAAACATCCCAATTTAGATGATCAATAATGTGAGCTCTACCAGTATGAATATGTGCAAACTGAGAACAATTTATACCAACTAGAAGCTAGAGCGGAAGAACACGTACAGCAAGAAAAGCAGAAGACAATGTTGTAAAGTGAACTAATAAAAGCACTGATTATTACCATGTGAAAACAGAAAAACCATCCACAATGCCTATGAGTAAAGCACAATTGTTCAATAAACAGTTAGGAACTGTTTGTTTCCACATTTGGGAAAAAAGCAAAAACAAAACCACCAAACCAGACAATGCACTGATTAAGTAAGAGAATAATTCATGATCTTAAACAAGGGAGAGTGGCTTTAAACTGAAGGAAGTAGATTTAGATTTATATGAACAAGAAATTCTTTCCCATGAGGGTGGTGAGGCACTGGAACAGATTGCCAAGAGAAGCTATCTGGGAGTGAGTGGACTTCCCTATCCCTGGAAGTGCCCAAGGCCAGGCTGGATGGGGCTTGGAACAGCCTGGTCTAGAGGAAGGTGTCCCTGCCTACAGCAGGGACATTGAAACTATATGATTTTTAAGGTCCCTTCCAACCTAGGCCATCCTATGATTCTATGATTTTATGATCCTGATTCTGTGTTACTTCAGTAACATCAATCATGCAGCTATATGGAAAATTAACTGCCTGCCTTCACTTCTGACAACGTAACAGTGTGGCTAGTAAGAGAACTGATTTACCAAAAATTTTAAAGAGGAGGAGAAGACATTTTGTTGGAAATACAATTTCTCAAACTAACACAATATCACCTTTTATGATATCATGGACTTACTAGCAGTATTGTTGCATTACATTTCAAAGACTCTACAGAATTTGACTTCATTCCACAGAGCATTCTAAAACATCATACAAAAAAAAAATCAACACTATATAAACCATTGACATTGACAAAAAAATCAGAGATCTCAGAATGTAATTGTAAACAGGAAATCACCATCCAGCTGTGCTGTCAGGTGTTGATACTTGTCCCAGAACTATTTAGTTTCTTTTGTAATACACAGAAGGAAACATAACGGCATCGACTAAAAGGTTGCTTTTTTAAATGATACAAAAATTATCTCCAAAGACACCTCAAAAATAACACTTCCTCCACCCCATTTTCAAATTACAACAAAATACACAAGCAATAAAAAGTATATGCACAAATCATCAAGGACTGCAACTAAAATTCGTAAACTATGTTCAGTATTTTGTGTTTAAGGTGGACTTAAGAAAGAAGATGAATGTAATGCAGCAACCTACTAAGTTATTCAGAGCTACACCAGTACATACTACGGATTCTGCTGGTAGCATAGGCTGGAATCATGGAGTCCACTGTTAACTCGGGGTGCAGGATGCAGCCATGTGTGTAGGCATCCATAGGCAAGGAGTCTAAAAGCTCTCTGTAGTGTTGCACCCTTGGATAATACATGCTTCCCTCTTCTGGCATTAATCTTGGTACTTCCTCTACAAAACAAAGTAAAAAATAAAAGTTAAGAAAAGAAGAATCACCAAATTGACCAAAGTTCATTCAGATATGTCCAGCTGGGACAAGTGACACAGCGACAGGTAAGAAAGCTTCACTTGTTCCCCAGCATAACTCATTGGTGGGATTGCAGCTCAGAGAAATGTGTATTTGTAGTTCATTTTAAAATATTTTATAATTCCAATTCCTATGCAGCAAACCACATAAACACATATTTAAAAGGCTTTCAAATCAGAAAACCACACTCTGCTCTGTTATGTACATCTAGGAATAGGTGACCATGACATACAATCCTATAATGCTCTCACAGTTGGACACAGCTGAGACTCCAGGAAATTGTTATGGCTGAAACATTACTGCTCCTGCAATGGTGTAAAAATTACAGTATAGGAATCCTAACCAAAGCATGATTTGAAGTATTCCTGCACATCTACAAGTTTTACCCTATCCTCGATCCACCTGGGCCCCAACTCCTTTTTTGACTAAAAGATAGCACAAATTATGTTCACTCAACAATTACGTTTTCTTCATGTCTCAGAAATCACAGCACTAAATCCCTGAAATACAAAATGCTGCCATTTTCACACCTATACAAAATACAGCTCTGCATTTCCTTCCAAAATTGAGGCAGGTTTTTTTTGTTGGTGTTTTGGTTTGGGTTTTTTTTTTTTTAACAGTATCAGCACAAAGAACTTCAAAACCCTGCAAGTGATCACTTCCAAGGCTTCTCTTCCAGCTCTTTTACCTCTTCCTTCCATTTTGGCTCCAAAAATAATTTGCTCATTCTACTTCTGCTGTTGTACAGAAGATTATTCTAAAATTAAGCACGTTTCTTCTTATCTCAGAGAGAATCTGGACCTGCTTGACAGAGGCAGTCATGCAGTCAAGAGTCACACATCTCTGTTCAGTATGTTATTTTTCATGGCAGCATCACACCAGGGTTAGTGCAGCACAGTGCTGTTGCCATTCCTGGCCTTTCCATCCTTCCTGAAGGGCTAAGGAGGACAGCAGAAGGTTTTACTTATAAAGGTTTACTTATTAAGGTGCTGGAAACCCTTCGGTTTCTTTTAGAAGAACATGTTTTCAACCCAAATGCTATTAGAAGACTCTGCTTACTTGCGAGACTAAATATTTTCTGTCCTGAAGGAAGGCTCCTGCAGTGACACAGCTGCCCACAGCATTGCTGCAGGCTACGGGGTAGGGGCAAGAACCACATACTGAAATGCCTGTGGGATTACCATCTACAAACGTCGCTTCAAGGTAATCAATAATCTGCGTTGCCTCACAAATGATGTTTTCCCCATGGATCAGGACGGGTACTTCTCCAGAGGAACTCAAGCGCATGAACCACGGCTCGTTGTGCTCGCTCAGCGGCAGGTTCACATCGTGCTCCTCGCACTTCAGCGCCTTCTCGGCGATTGCCAACCGCACCTGGAACGGCACCGCCGGGGTCACCGGGGCGGCGTCCCCGCCCGGCCGCTCTCCCGGCCCCGCCTCGGCGCACCCACGGCCGCTCCCCTTCGTCCCCCAGCCCTCCATCCCTCCGTACCCCATCCCCCATCCATCCGGCCCCCACTGCTCCGTCTCCCATCCCTCTATTCCCCATCCCTCCCGGCCCCGCCTCGGCGCACCCACGGCCGCTCCCCTCCGTCCCCCGGCCCTTCATCTCCCATCCATCCGTCCCCCATCCCTCTATCCCCCATCCCCCACCCATCCGGCCCCCATCGCTTCGTCTCCCATCCCTCTATCCCCCNCTATCCCCCATCCCTCCCGCCCCGCTGCGGGCGCGCAGGGGCTGTGGGCACGGCGGCAGGCGGCTATCAGGGGCCCCGCGCCCCCGCCCACCCCTCACCTTCTGCGAGGAGAAGGACTGCGTCCAGTGGTACAGCACCAGCGGCGCCATGCCCGCCTCGGCACGGCACGGCTCGGCTCAGCACGGCCCGCCTCAGCTCGGCCCGGCCCGCGGCGCCGGGAGCGGAGCTGCGGCCGTGCCCACCCCGCGCCGATCTCCTCTTGGAAATTACCCGACAGGGATGCCCAGGGGATGCGGGAACACCCCTGTCTTCCCCCCACCCTCACTGCTCGGAGTACAGCCCTTCCGAAGGGGAAACCGCCTGCAAAGCCGTCTGCAGCATCCCTAAGGAAGCGCAGGAAGATGGATGCGCAAGTAGGGAAGGTCACATGGCAGGATTTAGCCTTTTATATTTATTTGCTTTTTGTTTGTTTTGGTTTTTTTTTTAAACCACTGCTTACAGTATGAATTTCAGGGACACCGGCAACATGCGCTTGGGGGGGAAAAAAAAAATACCATAAGTCATCCTGAATTGGACCTTGTAGGCATAGATCCTCTATTGCAGAATGAGTCAGCAAGAAGGAACAAAGCTTTCAAATAACTTCTTTTGCCTTCAGATGTGTTCTTTCAATCTCAAGAGAGAAAGTTGCTTAATTTTTTTTTTTTTCTAGACAAAATTAGAAAATCTAACAGTTTTGAAGGGCTTTTTTCATTTTCCCTGTGTGAAGCAAGGTCCTTTCTGAAAAGCATTTGATAACAAACAATGGCTTACATCATCAGGAAATGCCTGTATCTTACACTGGTTTAGAAGATGTGATTGCTGATAGTACATTAGAGCCTCTCAGCAAAAACAGGCAGATTTTAGCAAACTAAAAAACAATATGAGATTACAGAGCCCAGAGTATTGTTCTCTTCATTCTAACTGCTCAATCCCCAGTAAAGGCTACTACTTCAGGTAAGCCTGATAACACAAGTCCTAATTGCCATTTTTATGTAACAGCCCCACAATCAGTATCTGAAAGACCTAGGTAGTATGTATGCCAATAACAAGATTTAAGGGAAATTTTGACTAATGTTAAGCAAGGGAACACATTTAAGTCACTGAGACAAAGTAATAGACAAATCTCATAAATAAAAAGGTAAGAAACAAAAAAGCCAGCTTCCAGTCCTGTACTGGTCATGGGAGTGAGCACAAAGGCAGCCCCATGCCTTCCTCAGAGACCACTCCCTGCTAGAATCACAAGCCAAAATAATCTTTTCAGAAGGTCATGCACAATGAGAGGCTTCTCACAAATCCCAGCTGATAGCAATCAGTGTTGGTGATGGTAAATCCCACATTTGGGGGAATTTAATTGTTATTCTTCAAAAAGTTGGAGAATGTGCTTAGAACTGACAAAAGAAAGCAGTTCATGGCCTTACAGCTGCATTTACGTCTCTTTAAGATACATGTCTAAGGTAAGAGTGCTGGAATATCCTCTCATGCAAAAGGGCTTTAACCTGTGATTCACCAATACATGGATATTCTCACAGGTCCTAGGCTGCTGTACACCTGTTTCTCACAGCTAGGTCTTACAGTAACTCAAGGGAAAGATCTGGGAACTGTTGTTTTTTTAAAAAAAATTACATGAACTAGGCACTCTTTCAGGTTTCTGTTTTGCTTTTTTTTCCCTTAATTTGGCCTTTAAATCAAAATGTTGTCATTTTGTCAATTACCACATAGACCACTAGTCCGTTTCTCTTTGTACAGCTAATTAATTTAGTATCACACCCCGACTTCTGTGTTTGAGTTATATTTTGTTACCTGGTTTAGATGTCTAGAAAGGCAAGGAAATGTATCTATCTTACAACACAATAAAGAAAGAAGGACCAGTGAGAACAACTTTTCCTTCTTCAGACTTTTTCAGAAAGAGCAGATGCAATCATATTACCGGTGTTTCTTCTTCCTAACCTAGTCATCCATGTTGCTGTGAAATACAGAAAGGATACTGACTTGTAGGAGCGGGTCCAGAGGACCAGACAACTAGTGGGATGGAGCACCTCTCCTATGAGGAAAGGGTAAGAGAATTGGGATTGTTTGCCCTGGAAAAAAAAAGAAGGCTTACAGGTTACCAAACTGTGGCCTTCAGTGCCTGAAGGGAGCCTACAGGAAAGACTAAGGGGGACTTTTTACAAGAGCATACAGTGGCAGGAGAAAGGAGAATGGCTTCATACTTAGAGTAAGTTTAAATTAGATATTAGGAAGAGATTCTTTACTGTGAGGGTGATGAGGGACTGGAACAGCTTGCCCAGAGGAGCTTTGGACTCCCCCCATCCCAAGAAACGTTCAAGGCTAGATTGGAAGTGGTTCTGAGCAGCCTGCTCTAGTGGAAGGTGTCACTGCCCGTGGCAGGGGTGTTGGAAGTGGATGGCTTTTAAGGGCCCTTCCACCCTAGGCCATTCTATGGTTCTGTGATAACTACCACCCTGCTGTCCATGTTCATAGTCGTGGCTCAGCTGAAGTTCAGGGAGTGCCTGCGGCTGGGATCCCTCCAGCCCGGCAGGGCTGTTCCCACGGCTGACCACACGAGGCCTCCCTTTGCCAAAATACGGTGCATAGGACAGCCCTTCTACCAGAGATGAAGAAAAAGGGACGATTCCTTTCCCTTCAAAGAAAGGAATCCATCCATCCCACATTTGCCTCTCTACCTTCTCATACCCACAGAAAAGCAAGCAAAAGGGCCAAATTATGAAAATGCTCACCACATCCTGGAACACCTTGTTCCACAAGCATTTACACAACCAAAATAAAAGTCTCTTTAAAAGCACGTTTAACGTGTAAGTGCCATGAATACACAAGCAGCACAAATGCAAATCTGACTGACATCTTGTCATTTTCAAGCAGACCCCTAGTTCTGTGTGATAAATCATTTTTCCTACCACACTGATGTTTTTGCCCTGTTTCTCTACATGGCCTATCTTGGGCGGTTTTTAGCATCCTATAGAAGTTTACAAATATATATATATATATGCACACCCTTCTACAAGTTGTTTTTTACATCATGGAAAGAAAATAGCATTTACAGCTAGTGCTAAAAATAAAAAACATTTTGATAAACAGTTATATAAAATGGATCAAACATCTGGAAATCAGTATTCTGATAACCAGTTTTCTTCTTTACTTCACCTTTCACTCCATGTTATTAACAAGAAACACACAGGTCAGGTGTGTCATTAAAGTAATTGATATAAGTTAAAAAATAACTATTTTTTTCTTATCAGATCAATTCATTGTGCATATTGAAACCCAAATTTATTAGACTACAGGGGCAAAAAAAACCAATTTTTTTTTTTCTCCTATGCAGCCAGAGCTATTATAGCTGAAAATCAGCTGGATTCTGTGTCTGAATCATTATCAGATGCATTGGTTCAATTCCAAGTGCAGAACTGGCCTAATTGACAGTGTTGCAGGAGTTAATACTCGTTGGAAAAGTAAGACAGGTTCTGTTCTGGACCTTCTGTCATCAATAGTTATTGACTAAATTCCACTGGCAGATGCTGCTTTACTGGTGATGAGTCAAAACAACATAGCATTGAACTCAGGTACACAGCTGAGACTTAATACTGCCACAAGAACTCACAAGAACTTTAACATGACTGAAAAATTAGATATGCAATTATATAGAAAGAGTGAGAGCAGCGTTATGTCTTGATAGTCACAGCTGAGACTATGTGTACCCTAATTTAACTGCATATAAAACCATGGAGCGATGGCAGTTCTAGATAGCTGATTCATATTCTCAGGAAATATAATTAGTCAGTTACCATTTTACATCCAACAAAATCAACTTATAATAGAATTTATTCAGTCATTTCAAAGTTACTTAATATAGCATACTAGGTTCTCTTCAGGGATTTCACCACAAAATTCTGCCAAATTTTTCCTAAATACTATAGTATTCCTGTTAGATGCAGGAGTTTCATATGTAAATACTTCAGCAATACTGCTTAATAATTAATTTTTATATAAAATTCTTAGTTTTATAGTAAGCCCTTTTCAAAATAGTTATCAGTAATTTTAATGTAACAAAAATATTAGTTTTTCTAGTGATATATAAATCTCAACAGTTTTAATGACTGGAATTAATTTTCCTGAAATATTAGGCTTTTAAGGCACACACAGAAAGAGATTTAATATATTTTCATAAGGTGAAAAAAGTGCAGTTTCTTAGCTGTAAAGCTTAAAATCTAGGTATTAACATTAAAGCATTATCAAGTCTATCCCTCAAGCTTTTATGTAAACAGCATCTTTACTAAAAAATCTAACATATCATCCAAATTCAAAGGATTTAAAACTTTTTATACTTACCCATGTTTGTTGTCTCTGTGCACATGTGTAATATGCTGGTTCACAAACTTGGATCATTACCAAGCTTTTACGAACAATTCTGTATCATCACTTCACATGCTTCATCTTCCCTCACATTAATTTAGACAAGTAAGCCACAACAGTGAAAACTTTGTACCTCTGTGCATAGATAGCATCCAGGTGTTGATTTTTATATTGGTTTTAATCTAACAGTGATGACATTTTGTTTGCACAGCACTGTCTGGCACACTGGCCTTTGGTTGCCCATTAAAATTTACGTGTTATCACAACACAAACAATGAATATAAGAAACAGTACCTTCCAGCTGCTACGTGTGGCCAAAACCAGAGTGCACAACTTTGACCTTGTAAAATAGATTGGACAGATGCTGAAAGTCCACCAAAGTTAGAGGGGTGATTTGTACTGACTTCAGTAGGTCCTGCACCAGCTCTTAGGCCACTTCAAATTCTATTACAATCATGATGCAAAATATAAATATCTAGTAACTGGATGACACCCAAACACAGAAAGCCTTAAGAAAACATAACGAGTTAAATGCAATTTTGTAAAATGTCCTTTGAAGTATCCTGTGGTATTTTCTTTGACTGGAAAACAGTTTTAAAAATCTTTCCTGAAAAATTATAGAAATCAGATTCTTTCCATCCCTGAAACAAACCCAAAGTTTAATAATTTTCAAAAAATTCTAAAAATTTTGTAATACTTTCTATTGGAAACATGAACATTTTGATAAGTTAATTTGTAAATAAGTTTAAACATTTAATCTTTTTCCAGCAAACTGCTTAAAAAAATAGCTTTAAGATGCTTTAAAGCATAATCATGTACTCCCACACCTTGCTATTGACAAGTAAAAAAATAGGGGCCACTAAGGAAGATCCATTTCTTTTAACAACATTAATCACTGGGACAACATAGAAATATAGCTCTCATTTAAATAAGGAAATTCTTGTTTCTTCAGCCTTAGTTCTTGCTGTTTGCTCATTTCATTTGTGCAAGCTGGACTAAAACTTAAACAGTAACAGGCAAATGTTTCAGTTAGACTCCTTGAAATCTCATTTCACAAGACAGTCAGATATCCGTGTTAGACAGAAGTAAAAAAAGTAGAAAGTTGTTTTGAAAAGCTATGGTCATCATCTGTCCCAGAGCACCCTGCAGCAGCACAGCAGCAGGAATGGAGGCTGTTCTGTCCCGGGCCACCGTGGGCTCCACCACAGGAAAATCATGGTTGCTGTCTGGGCAACGCAGCTCACAAGTGCTCATGGCAGGGTGGGAGCCATAAGTAGAATATTTTCTCTTGCTAAGGCTGTTTTTTCCCCCAATCTAAATCACATCATTTATATATCACTATTGCATTTTAGCAAAATGTCTTTTCAAATTATTGCATGGCAGAAACAACAAGGAAATTGTAGTGGTCAATTATGATACATCAATTTACTGTATATTTACTGAATTTTGAAAACTAATTAATTCTTATTGCTTGAAATAAAAGAGCAGCAGACTATAAAACAGCTGATTAAATTCACTATCAGATAGCATGCAAACATAACATTCACCTAACTCCTGTTAATAAGACCCTCATTTGTGCAAGTAAAAATAGGACAAGATACAGTTTTGGGCAGCAATAGATCTGGGCACTGAATCACTGTCTATGTTCTTTTGGCACTGACTGAAACATGCTGGCATGATTTTTTCTCAACTGCATAACGTCACTCACAAATAGAGTACAAATACCAGAGCTACTGCTCTGAAAACACACTTCCCCTATCACATTTAAAGAAATCCCAATGAGATTTTCTTAAGAAAAACAAAGGTAGGAAGGCAGGAATATTTGCTATTTACTGAGTTATCTGGAGAGAGAGGGAAAAAAAAAAAAAAAAAAGAGACTATACAGAGAGAGGGATGAATTTAAATCCTGTGTGTGTAACTGATACAAATGAAAGTATGAAGTTGTCTCTGAGCCCTGTGCGAGCTCAGGGGAGAAGTGAGGGCAGCAGGCGATGGTATGTGTCTGAAATAACAAACCCTCTCCACTAACACCCGAGCTAATGCACCGGTGCAGGGGCAAAGCCAGAGGAGAGAAGCTGCAGAAGCTGAAATGAGCTTTTCAAACTTCACAGAGATGTGCACACTGGTGGGGGGGAGGAGGAAGACGTGGTACCTTGGCTTAATTCCTGTAGTGTCCTGTCAAGTCCATCGGGCAGAACACAAAGGCAGAAGTTGACCTGTACGTTACAGTCCTCAGAGCAAAATACAAACATCCTATGAACAGAGCTTTGGGACAAGGAAGTAAGAATATTCTTTTGGCCCAGGAGGATGATCTATCTTTTCAAAATGAAGAAATCAACAGGGTTAATTCTTGGCCTTGAATAATTAAAATTTCCCCTCTAACGTGCTAGATAGGCCACTGCCATAGACCTTCAGGGCTATCTTACTTCATTTCAATATATTGCACAAAGTGAGAAATAACTGAAACTGGAAAAAAAAATTAAATCTCAGCTTCTCTCTGATTTCACTTTACAATATATATATTTTAAGTCCAGTTTTGACATTGTGTGTGACCCAAGACAGTTGAACAAAGAGCTATTTTTCAGTTCACCTTTCCTCCTCTACAAAAGCTTCATGCTTTAGCAGTTCTAAGCCACTGGAAAACATAAGCTAACACGAAACAGGAGTCTAACAAGTACAGGGTTCATATCTTGGAGCAGGTTTTAATACTGTGATTGAATCTGTATTCCCCCTAAACTGCGTTTTGTTTGAACTCTGTGGCTTGTGATCCCGTTTCCTCCCATTTTCTTGATGTCAGCTCCTTCAGTGCTGGCAGAAGGTCCCTCTGAAGTGCAGCTGCATTTGTAAATGTTTCATCAAAGGCCTGAACGTCTGGTAAGCAGCAGACCCGGTGGGTGCCACGAATGTGATCTGGGTCTATCTCGGGGAGGAACAGCATGACCGTATTTACTGCTGATGCTATTCTGGGGGCTGGATGACGTGCTTCTCCCCTCTGGCTGAGCAACACTTGCCCGTTCATCTTTCAACACTCGCTCCCAGCTTGACAGGATGAAATGAAACAAAATTTACTGGTAGCAAGCGTACTTGCGTATTGAAGACTTCTATTCTAACAACTTCATGCACACACGCATAGTTTTATTTCAATAATCATGTTAAACATTTTGTACTCTAGGTAGATATGATTTTAGGTTTATTTAAAAAAATAAAACCATAAGATAGAGAAAAGCATTACCTCATAAAATAATTCAAATTATAATGGGGGCACAAGCTTATTTGTCCCCATAAATGAACTCTTAACTCAGGACAGTGGCAACACAGTAGCTCCAGCTCTGCACAACACTTCCAAATGTGGAAAGCAGCTATGTCTCCCAAAACCTGTGAAAGTTGGGGGAAAAATACTGTATTGTTAAAACACTTGTGCACGTAGGATCACCTCTTCCAAAATTGGGCACGTAGTTTACAAACTGAAACTCACCCAAAAGCCAGCAGAATGAGCCAGGCACTTCCAGTCATTGATTAAACCCAACCTAGTGCAAGATCTGTTCTAGACTTTGTAAGAGAAAGGAGGAAAAAATTTTAAAAACCCAAACAAATGAAAAGCCCAAGAAAATTTCAGATAAAAATAACATGCACATTTTTCACACTTCAAGGGTTTTAATTTTGCCAATTCTTTTTAATCTAGAAATATGCCACTGACACCAAATGGCACAGAAAAGATCTTTTTTTTTTTCTCTTAAACCTATACAAATAATTTTCAGCACTAGAACTGGAGAATCACAAAGTTGCATAATGCCAGATCATTCCCTTTCTAGATACTGAAATTTAAGGTAGAAATATCCTGACACCATAAATTTTCAAAATTGGTTGACATTTTTAAAATATTTCATTTGACTCCATTTTACAAATATGCAACCAGCTGGCAAAAATAAAATCTGATTTATATTTTCTTTAGACAAAAACTGCAGTCTCAAACTTACATAAAACCAAAACTATATCCCTTTATATGTGAAGACAAAACTGCAACCCCTAGCTTCTAACTTTACCATGTTGTACCACAGAAACAGTTCTTTGGCTCTATTAAATTTCTGTTTTCAGGGCAGAACTTCTCATAAGTAAAAATAGCAGATAGATAACTGTGGGTCAATTAACGAAATTTTTCCAATGTTATCACATGAAATAATTTAAAATCAATTTTACTTCTCAAATCAGCTGGAAAAAACCTTTGTACCTAACATAACCAAATACCATGCAGGCTAACGACAAATTTTAAAATTAACAACCTAAAACAGAAACTAAGGTGATCTCCACAATGGATTTAATTGCACAGGTGAGTTTAGGCATACATAGAAGTGAATGATTTATTAATGAATACAAGCCAAACTAAACACAAATTATTATTCTGTAAGTCAATTACATTTATTATGCATTCAGACATAAGAAAATATTATATAATTGTTTTTCAAATACACTGTATTATTAGGGATTCATACATTCCATGAGCATTCCATTAGAGCAAAGACTGTCAGAGAAGAGATATTTTTATATTCTGTAGAAATCTTAGATTAAATTCCACCATTACATACTTAATACATAAAGTATAGGTGGTTTAGAAATACTCAAATAATAGATAATTTTTCATAAAGGACCTTTTGTACATGATCATAAACTTCTACATAAAAGGATTTTATTTAGTATGACAACTGCAGTTTCTAGAGGATGATACTTTGATAAAAAGCACTACAAAATCTGGTTTAGACTCTACACCTAGAAAAAAAAAAAGAAAATACTGCTTTTAAAGAAAAGGCTTAAAATTCTCCAAATCATAGTTTGTTTTTAGGAAAAAAACCCCCACAAATACTAATTTATCAATGTCTAACTTGTATTTGCCAGAAGCATTTAACACAGATATACATAACTTATCCACATGCAAAGCTGCAAATACAAATTCATGTGAATTCACCAAAACAAGAGCATAAATACTGTTCTGTGCCTGCACAACATAGAGACATTCAAAATTCTGCACTGTTGGTTGTGTCTTCCAAAGCAGAGAATCTAATCTTTAAGTGAAATTTCAGTGGACAAATAGAAAACCATTTTGCAGCAATGTGGTATTACAGTAACTGCATTTGCTAAGAAAGCCAGTTTTCAAGATGCAGAAGGGGCTGATACTGTAATACACACAGTGAATGGGTTTCTTCAACATATAAAAAGATCATGACATTATGTTATGAGCATTGAAAAGGCCAACAGAAGAGAAGCAAATGAGGAATAAATGAAATCTCATACCAGCTGGGAGGTTTAATTCATTGGTTAGGCTGATTATGATGCACTAACCCTTGCTATATTCTTTTATATAAACTTAAATATCAAAACAGATTAAGGTGTTTGACTTGCATGCTAGCTGTGGTGAGAAAAATTTTCTTCCCCAGGACAAATATTTCTGAAGAAGCAGATGAAACTTCTCAATAGGATGCACTTCTCAACTTGGGCATAACAAGCATCTGTTTGTCTTTTACTGTTTTATCAAAAATCAGTTAGAGTAAGCCGCATTATCCTCACCAAAGTTTAAGCAGATTGAGGGAGTGGCTTTCTATTAATGGTCTTTGCAGCACAGCCTGCTTAGCCCTATGGTAATGTCCTCTAAAGCTCAATTCCTCTACTGCAGACTTTGTTAATGGAAACATATCTCAAAAGTGACTATACCGTGCATAAAACATGCGTATTACATTCAGTATCAAACAGCAAAACCATCAGCTTTTGCATCTCTGGTAGCATTTGCTTTGTTTTCTCCATCATAAACTGAAATAAAAACCAAACCACCAAAAAAACCCCAAACACTGTCACATTTAGAATGACAGTGATTTTCAATTAATTTCACAAATGGATTCACTCAGAAAAAAACAATTATCTGAGGTATAAGAAGCACCAACACTAATTCATTGGTGAAATGCAACAGTTGTTTGTTCTGATCTAGTACAGCAAAACAGGAGTGTGACATCAGCCAAGGCCTTCAAAATGTATTTTAAAATTAGAAATATCATATCTAATTGCTATTTTAACATTAATTTATCACCACTCAATTAAAAAAAAAAAGACATATCCATTTTTATAAGAAAAAAAAAACCAAAGAAATTCACAAGACATCCCATGTTAAGACAAAATTAGGTATGAATGCAGACAGACATATGGCCTCGTTCCTATGTCTGATAAAATCTGCTGACAAAATCAAGGCAGATCATAAGGAACTGCAAGCTCCAGGGAGTAGCTGAAGAACTGTGGTACCTATGGAAGTTGGGATGGGTGCCTTCTTTGAGGTGCATTCACCATTGCAAAGATCTCCTAGTGTGACCTGCAGAGCTCTGGTCTCCTTCACTGGAGTCACATGAGACAGAAACACTGCAGAGCTGCCTTTCTGATGAAGGAATGCTCTTTACCAGAGCTCTGTGAAGGTCTGTAATCACTGGCGATGAAAATGCTAACTAATAAAGGAGGATTTTCAATTAATAAGTGGCCTAAAGCATGGCAAAAAGCCTAGATTTCTGGGAAGATATAAGTGGTATATACCTCTCAATAGAGGTATTCAGAAAAATAGCACCATGGTGAGCAGGAAGGCCACTGAACTTTTTTTCTTCTTTGGTGTTAAAGCAGCATGTATGAAAATTATTTAATTCACTAGCTAATTTACATGAAAATTACCAGAGAAATTAAGATCAAAAGAAAGTTATTTCTACAACTTAGAAATAGCAAAGCCACAAAGTACACATCCAAGCAGAAGAGAGATACTTTGCATTAACAAATAAATATTAAACAACCCTAATTCTTACCTGTTGTGAGAGTTAATATGAATCCGCCAAACAATTAGAAAAGCTTCAATCAGGTTTTGGTTCTCCTCAGGTATCTGGAAAATCTGTAGGACATGGCNCCAACGTGGCCTTGAACATTTCTCAGGATGGGGAGTCCACAGCTCCCCTGGGCAACTTGTTACAGTGCCTCACCAACCTCACAGTAAGGAATTTCTTCCTATATCTAATCTAAACCTACTCTCTTTCAGTTTGAAGCCATTCTCCCTTGTCCTGTCACTACATNAGAAATTAAGATCAAAAGAAAGTTATTTCTACAACTTAGAAATAGCAAAGCCACAAAGTACACATCCAAGCAGAAGAGAGATACTTTGCATTAACAAATAAATATTAAACAACCCTAATTCTTACCTGTTGTGAGAGTTAATATGAATCCGCCAAACAATTAGAAAAGCTTCAATCAGGTTTTGGTTCTCCTCAGGTATCTGGAAAATCTGTAGGACATGGCAATGCAGGACTCAAGAGCTTTGGGTGCTGCTGCTAGTTCTTCAAAGGACAGAACAGGGTGAACATGGGAGCTTCAACAACCAAGGGACCCGTTGGGAAGGTACTAAAGGATCATTACAGTACACAATCATAGAATGGCTTGGGTTGGAAGGGTCCTTAAAAGACCATCCAGTTCCAACCTCCCTGCCAAGGGCAGGGACTCCTTCCACTAGACCAGGNACTCCCCTGCTATGGCCAGGGGCACCTTCCACTAGATCAGCTTCCTCAGGGCTCTATCCAGCCTGGTCTTGGGCACTTTCAGGGATGGGGCATCCACAACTTCTCTGGGCAACTTGTTACAGTGCCTCACCAACCTCACAGTAAGGAATTTCTTCCTATATCTAATCTAAACCTACTCTCTTTCAGTTTGAAGCCATTCTCCCTTGTCCTGTCACTACATACTCTTTTAAAGAGTCTCCATGTTTCTTGTAGTCTTCCCTCAGGTACTGGAAGGGAAAAGTTTTGTTATTGAGCAGATTAAGTGACTACATAAAATCTGGAATATCTCTTCTTTTTTAATCAACAGTAGGCAAACTGACTGAAAGTGCAAGACTGAGGGCAATTTAGGTGAAAGATTATGGGGGGAAAATGTTATTTGTAATTCCTAGAAAAAGAGAATGGAATTACAAACAAACAAAGTGAACAGTAAAGCTGACAGCTTTCCTGTATGCTTTCAATTGCATTAGGGCAATTGTTTGCATAGATGTTCTGCAAACAGAGCAAAGGATTCAGCTTTAAGAGCAAAATAAAAATGCATCTTTTTGCTGGATTATTTTTAAGCTGGATTGGTTTCCTGATCCAAATCACAGCTCACTGAAGAAACAGTTGTGCTGGCAGCTGAGGGTTGGGGGCATGAGAGTATCTCAAGCCAGAGTCTGCCAAGACTGCCCTGTAAAAACCACAAACTTAAGATTTGCTCTCTATTAGGTTTTATTTTATTATAAAGTCCAAAGGGAGAAATATGTAAATATAATGTTAATATAATGTGAAAATAGTGTGAAGAGCATAAACAAACTACCTTGATGAAAAGGGTATCATGAGATAAGCTTGACTAAATTGAGATCTCTTCAAGGATCCTGAAACACTAGAAGGAAGCATACGCAAGTAAAAAGTAGGTCAGATTACTACAGGATGAATTTTAGGGAAGAGTGCAAGTATGTAGGGGCAAAATCAGAAAGGCCAAATCCCAGAATGAGTCTTAATTAGGAACAGAAAAGGAAACTGAGAAAGGCCTAGAGGTGGAGGAGGACGACAAAGGGAAGGGCTGTGCCGCTGCTCAGTGGGGAGAAAAAGCTTTCAACTGCACCACTGAGATAAACCAAAGTGCTAAAAGCTTTTCAGTTTCAGCCTTCAGCCTAAGAGATATTATGTATTTTGACTTCAGCAAGGTTGCTGGTGTTTGTTAAACATGATCTAAGTAAAGCTGTAAAAGACTACACATTGTGTATAGTTATTAAGTAATGGTTATCAATTATTAAGTCCCAAGCCTGAAGGATGTATGAAATGCTAAATCTCTACCAAATGCTTTAATATTCAACACCTTCATGAATAACTTTGATCTTGGAAGAGTTCAGTTATTGCACATGCAAATGTAGAAACTGTTAAAAACCTGTGAGGAACTGTAATGCAGAATTAAAACCAAAAATTAACTTAACTTGGGAGCATAATCCCAAAGTGGNTCACATAGGATTATGCTACTTTAATATGACACAATATTAGCAAAATAGTGTGGTTTGCATTTGAAATCAGACTTTGGCAACCAATAACATAACAACATAAAATGCAGACAACAGCAACTGTGACAATCACGAGGTCTGCAAGAAAATAATGCATCACAGAGCCTNGTGTGGAGGAGAACAGAATCACCATACTTCCGATTCCTGGAACCAGTGTAAAAAGCACAATGTCATTTGA
>VZUA01065159.1:10300-20536 GCA_013401035.1 Horornis vulcanius
TATTGCATATACTCAATAACATGATTGGAAATGTCTTTGCCCTGGAATAAATTCAAAAGGATTAGAAAGCAATTACACTTTGTCCCATTATTACTGAAAGAACAAAACCTCCCCAGGCTAAAGGAATCATCTGCATTTGGTGTATTTTAGATAAGAAAGAATCAGATTTGCTGCTTGTTAGATAAGAAAGTGGCTAAACGTTAGGTCCCTTTAACTCCACCATGTAAGGCACCTGGCCAGATGATCTCAGGGCATCTCAAGGGTTCACAAAACACACCTGGATATGAATCTTCTTGTGGATGAGGTTCATGGAAAGTTTTGCTGAGGTTTACAGATCTCTTGTGTAAATCTCGTTGGAGTCATTGTGGTTTTGGCACGGAATCAGAGAATATCGAACCTGAAACCTGTGGTTTGTTTTTAGACCATGAGTCACACACATGGTGGGTGGAAAAGTGGCACAGCTCACTTGATAACAACGGTTTGCTCCAGATCAGGGCTGGAATTGTTTGCAATCCTTCATACCTGAGCACAGAAACCGAGTGTCACAGCGAATACGTCAACATGCAACCAGAAAATTAACGATCCCAGGGAGGCAAATTATCACCTCTCTTCTCTCACTGTTTATATACACACCACATTTTAAACCAGCTTATCTGCCTCCATGTATCCCCTTTTCCTCCTGCATTTCCATCAGGGTCTTGATGACACCTGTCATTAAGACAGATGATCTTGGTAGGGAGCCCAAACATTGAGTGGCCGAGAGGATGCCTGCGGGCAGCCTACAGATGTCCTAGGAATGGCTCTATGGATGTGTAAATCTGAGTCAGGAAATATGTCAGACAAGCCTGTTTCCTGGCCTTGCACCCCTAGGTCGCTGTAAATACAACCATTATCAAGAACTACTTAGTAATAATAGTCAGGCCACCAGCTCGGCTAATAACATCTAAAAATAAAAGTTCTGTCTTTGCAGCTAAATGAAATCAATTCTGGATCCAGGGCACTGGAACAGCGTTGCCTCTACTACGCTTCTTAGAGTGGTCTTTAGAGTATTTAAAGCCTGGATCAACTGGCACTCTCCCAAGCAATTCCTGGGCAGATCTGGGAGTTAACACATGCCAGGGAGCTTTTCTAGGAAGCGGCTTGAACGTGGCCACCCCTGTGGGAATTAGGCCCTATTTTGGGTGCTACCAAGTGTGATTATCCACAGATGGTGCCATTTGGTGCCAGAGTCTGTGCTCTGATGCTCTCCTGGCTACTGGGATAGCTGTGAGGGCTCATTGTGCTGCTTTGGGCTTTGAAGACCTTATCCTACAGGTTGCTGGAGACTGGGAAGATAAACCAGTGAAGGAGTCACTTCATTTGGGCCATTCTGTCTTCCTCCAAGACTGGGACATGGTCAAAGACGGCTTGATTTGCCCCAGAATGGTTGTTCTTGCCTAACTGCAACCAATGCCAAATTCCACACAAACACGGGAGGAAACTGAGGGGTCTTACCCCAAGGAGTTTCTAATAACTAATCCTTTACAGTCTCCAGTTTGTGGTGCCTGAGGAAACATTCCTTAATTCATGATTGCTCCCCTGATTAACCCGCATGGCAATTCTCTGATCCGCCAAGGAAATTTGGTGGCACACAGTGCTCCTTCTGCAACGTTCTCACTTGCAGAAGCTGAGGCAAAATCGAGTCTTTCTGGTCTTCCACTCGACCTTTCCACACAACAAAACCGGATCAGATTCACTCATTAAATGTAACAACTTACGGTCAGCCTTGAGTGCGCCCAAACAAAAAAACATCTCAGCCTTGGCCTCACTCCAACAAACATAAAACTGGCCACATCCCCTGGAAAACTCTTTCGAGGGCTGATAAATCCCATTTGAGCCGCTCTTGGTAATTGCCACCAGTAGCCCATAAACTATGTAGACTATTTGCCATCTCACAGTGTGGTTTCCAACGCCATGTGGGGAGGAATGCTGGATTTTAAGGAAGACTTTGGTTTGTTTTTTTGTTTTAATTTAAGACAGCTAGTAAAAGGAAGGCTTAGTGATTCAGAAATCAAGACATCTGTGCCTGGACACAGTCATGGTGCTGGGCTCCTGTGACTTAACAGAGTCTTAATGACTGTTCAGCTGGTGGGCCCTGGATAATTGCCATTTGTAAGGGAAATCCTCTGTCGCTGCCTCATCATCCTACATGTCATTTCTTACAGCCTGGGAGGATTTCTGCCCTCTCTGTAATCTCTGTCTCTTTGCCCCCAGAGATATCCTTCCCTCTCCAGGGGTGGGTGGTGAGGATCTGAACAGAGGTGCATTCCTGTGGTTTAGACCATGAGGAAGAAAACCCACTATGTGGTATAAAAACTTCCCAGAATGGAGTCAAAAGGTAATTTGATGGAGAATTTGAAGGACAATTATTCCTTTTATTGAGATACCTGCACACCTGATTCTTTTTTTAGTGTAGAACTGATGTTCTCAGTAAAAACTAGGACATACGTGATTTCCAACAGTCTCATCAGCTGATGGATGCAAAATCTCATACTTGTGTTTGTCAAAATCCAAATATCTGTAGTACTTTGAAGCTAGTATATGAAAACTTAGGCCTAGCTTAATTTACTAGTCTCACTCAGTCTTCTCATGTTCTATAATTAATAAAGAGGGTTCAACAGGCAAAATGCACCCCCCATCCCAAATGCCTTGTAAGACAATCAGATTTAGATGAATGAATGAATTATGTTCAAGATTGTTTATATTTTAGTGGAAAAATGTGCACAGAGTTTCACTGGCCAGTTAATTGCGTGCCAGTGTTAACCTAAATAAAAAATTTCTCTATTTGGACTGTTAATCCAATTATTTCCAGTTAATCACCTGGAAAACACTAACGAATGGCTTGACCTGAAAAAAAACTTTATGATTTACACTTCTTTTGTTCCTGCAAAATTAACTGATTTTTCTTACCTAAAACAGAATTAAATTTTTCTCCAGTCCTGTAGTCATCAAATTTCTAAGCAAGAAAAATCTTGGTTAGGAAAATGGGCTGTTTGCCCTGACGAAATGAGTGTTGAAACACTTCACACCTACTTTCTTCAGTGGACTAGGATTTTCTAGCAGGAAATCTGCTTCATGTTTAGGATTAAAAATACTGGTTTCACCTCACTCAAGGCTTGGCTTCAGGAGGTAGAATGAAAATGCAAATATGTAAATGCTAATAGAACCAAACTAGGTGTACTTCCATGGGAATCAGGGCTTTAAAATTCTCAGATTCTATGATTTACTTTCAGTTATGATTGAATTAAACTTGGAGGCTTAGTGGAGAAATTTGTGGACTACAAAAGGAAGAAATCACTTTTCTCTGATTTTTCAAACCAATGCTCCATGAAAGGAGCACAAAACAAGCCAGTTCCATGTGTGTCTAAGTTTACACCTACATAAAGATTTGTAATTTTGAAGCCTCCTGAATTTACTCAACAAAATGGTAAGAATATTAAAATGGAGTAGATCAAAACAGAGTCACTGGGACAGAGGTGATTTAACTCATTTTAGGATTTGAGTTTGGATCTGGAATTACAGTAGAAGAAGAAACAAAAGGAGACTGAAGAGCAAACACTGAGGTCTACAAGCATCTCTTCCATTGATGGAAGACTGATTAACATGTAGGATAGGAGATTTTTCCCTTTTCTTGGTGTTTGTCTTTCAAGAATTCAAGGAAAAACTGGCTGAGAAAGAGACATTGTGAACCTGCTATTAAATGCTGTGAATTTTGTTACTCTGAGCCAGACAAATACAAAGTCAATCCATCAGTAGTCCAGATGCATTACTTAGGAATTATTCTGCTAATCTATCAAAATATGAGAATAAATATCAAAATTTATTGTTCCATTCAATCCCAGCCCTCTTTCCTAGAAAGATCTCTGTGCTACATTATGGGAGAAAAAAATTACATAGGTAATTGGGATAAAACAAGTTTACAAAATGATTTAAAGAGAATTTGAATTATTCTTCAAAGAGAATAATGCAAGAAAAAAGGAAATACCCAAGAAATATGAAATATCCAGATACTTTTGAATGATCATGGAAGAATGGAAACTTCTTTCAATTGTCTTTAACAGAAAATGGAAAGTATAAAGACAAGATGTGCAGCTAAAATGAAACTCCAGCACCAGTGGAAGGAGGTTATTTCAGGAAACCCCAAAATTGTGCGTTGAATTTACAATTTTCACTCCTCAGTGAAACAGTTATATCTGGTGAAAACTCACACACAACCATCTGTGTATCAGACACAGAGGTCTTGAAGCTGAGTTATGAGAAAAAACTTAGAAGAAGAACAGAGATAGTTTAGGGAATCCATGTGAAAGGAAAAGATTGGAATCCAAGACAGTGAACTTGTGGTTTAAATGCTTTGCACCCAAGCCTAGAGTAACAGGAAGCCCTAATGGGAATAGTTGTTAAATGAACAGTAGTGAACAGTTTGAAAGCTGGGGGTAAATTACTAAAATTAATAATGGCAAAAAAACTCACTGTAAAAGATTCCCAAGAATGGTGTTAATAATCACTTATCTCCTAATTATGTGGAAGAAGATGATGTTGCTGAGGTTGGACCCCTATCACCTATCACTGTGATACTCTGCACAGGAATTAAAGGAGTGAAAACAGAATTATTAAGGTATAGAAAATCAACTCCTTATTGATAAAACAGGAATGAAAATTTTCATATTAAAAATATAGAATCTGATGGGATCATGGAGAGATTAAGTGATGGTGTTTGACCCACACCCACATTTCTGCTGATGGAAAACATGGAAAGGTTGGAAAGGATCTCCAAGATCACCGAGTTGAAGATACTGTGTTTACAGACTGCATATTTAGAACACATCCCACCTAAAATATTGGTGTTTATAATGATTAGAAGTAAAACTATGGGTAATTCATTAAGGAATTACAAGGGGAACACTAAGACTGCACTAAGAAGTAGAAGTCAAAACTTTTCTTTGGAGAAATTAGTGAAAATGCTCAAAAATCGAAGAAGAGGAAGTTGCTATCTATTCACAAGATTATTTCGTCCATTTGGACTGAGCAGGAGTCCAAGTCTTGAAAACTGGAGAAATCAGTGGCAAAACAAGTTAGCTATCCATAGATTATAAAGTATCTTGGCAGCAGGGCTTGGTTTGGTTGGAAGCTCTTTCCAGACTGGTGGGAATAGCAGAAAGCTCTGTGGAAAGACACCAGGAAGGATGGCTTAAATTATCCCCTCCCTCTCTCCTTCCCAGTGCACATTCCTCTCCCTGTGCCAGGTAAAAATGAGTTAATTGCAAAATATTCCTGCATTTTTTCCCCCTCCTGGGTAATGGGTCATTTGAGCCTGGGTCATTTCAGTCACCTGGCCCAGAAAGTGACCCCACAAGTGGTTGTGTTTTTACCACTGAGGAGCTGGCACTCAGCCCTGTAAAGGTGGGAAAACCGGGAAAGGAGCTGGGAATCTCCATTTGCTGCAGGGACAGGGACAAGTCAGGATAACTTGTAAGATTCCTTCAAAAAAATTGAGGTAAAGGTTAGTTAAAAAGAGAGGGAGAAGAAGTCAAGAGAATCTCAGGTTTGTCAGGAAATTCCTTTGGGAACAGAAGAATGAAGGGATTGCCATGCAATACTGAATTTATTATAAGAATTCCCACCTCAGCAGACTCACTAATTCATCAATACAAAAGTGTCTCTTGATCCCACTCAAACCTTAATTTTTTATGCATTAGTTGGTTATCTTATCATCTTATCATCATTGGTTATCTTATCTTTTTTCTGTTGAGGATCCCACGTCATGAGCAGGACTCTGGTCTGTGGGGAACCACAAGGTGCTACCTCAGGGGCACCTTATTCTGTTGAATTCCTACTGGAATTCAGGTATGGAAAAGTTGAACCTCTGTCAGGACACGCCTCCCAAAAAAAAGTGAGAAGCATTATAACTAGAAGGGGTTTTATATCTGACTGCAGAACATTAAACCTCCTGTTGACCCCAAACAAAATTTGGCATGAAGTGGCTGAGCAAGATTCTCAAACAATATTTGGCATGAAGTTCTTGAGTGGCTGAACAAGATTCTTCTACATCAAACTATTGTGTAATTAATGGGGAAGCAATTAATGTGACAAAGCCTGAAGGATTAAGGGAATGTGGATAAACTTTTGGACCTATGAGCTAAAGGATTTGCATCACAAGGAACGTGATGACTCCTGTTTGAACAATTGACCGTCACCAGGGATATTTACCTTCTTCCCATCAACAGTGTAGAGCTTCTTCACCGGGAACTGCAGGATCTCCGTGATCTCATCCAGGAGCGTTTTGAAACTCCGGGCATTTCTGCGGTTCAGGATGATGGAGCGCCGAAATCCGCTCTCCCCATTCTTAACCAGAGTGATTTTCTTGGGTATTCTGGGGCCGTGGTGAGTGAAAGGTGTGGAATAATCTTCCAGCTTTCCCTCCTGAGCCGGCCTCCTCATGGTGCTGGAGGGGCGGCCGTTGCGTGGCGGGGCCGGCCTGTGTCCCCCGGAGGCGATGCTGATGGGCTTCACGTACTTCTTGTCGGAGCACAGGTAGCACCCTCCATCCTCCAGCTGGTCCAGCTCGCTGATGCAGTGTATTCCTCGTGGGGTGGTGATGGTTCGGACCCCAAAGGGCAGCGGGACGCGATGGGAGAGGTCGTCCATGAGCGCGTTGAAGCTCTTGAAGCTCCGCTGGTTGATGGCCATCTTGACTCCTGCAAACTGAGGGTCTCCACTCTTGAAGAAGGTTATTTTTTTGGCTGGAGGGACCTTGGAGAGGGTGCTGGCCCGAGCCACGGCGGGGAGGGGCGGCTCATAGTTGTAGGAGCTGGTGGTTGACAGGTAGTCAGCAGGCACCTGAGTCATCCCTCTTGCTTGAAGTTAACTGCAAAGAGAAGGAAAAACAGAGTGGGGTTTGTTTGTGTCAGGAAGGATCAGAGCCTGACTGGTGTGGGAGCAAGGCTTGTGCTCCTCACAAGAGCTCCATCATGAGCAGATTGTACCAACGACTCCTAGGAATTCACGGAGAAGATACAGGGAAGCACAGCAGGGAGAGCATCCATAACCCTGCTCCTCACAGTCAAATCCCCCTGGTCCTGTGGATTCCAGTGGGAATCCAGTCACTGTCAGTCACCCCTCAGGCACAAAAGGCATGAGTCAGACCCCAAGCGAAACCCACAAAAAGTGCATTGTTGTCCTTTGGAGTTTTGTGTCTTCCTTGCTTATATTTTTGAGGTTTTCTCTGAAATTATCAGAGCCAGTGATTACTTCAGCTTTATTTTTACAAGCACAGCACTGAGATTCTCATGTAACCCTTTAACCCGGTGGACTGGAGCATAACAAAAATCAAAACAAAGCTGAATTTCTTCATGTTGTGATTACACTATAGCACACAATCAGTCCTGAGCTCACTGAGGGGCAGAGCAGTCTAGTTTTAGAACAGGCCATGCCATAACATGCTGAGTTCTGGATGAAAAAATTCTGGCAGCTATGCAAACAAATAACAAATAGCACAAGGCGTCAAATGGAACTACAAAATTTGGTTCTGCTAAAGAGTGGGAAAACTGGGGATTGGTTGGGATCATCTGCCCAATTTTTGTTGGTGTCCTCCACTTTAAAAGATAAACTGATTTTGGTGTTTCAGTGGTGGTTGCATGCCACATTTTGAACACAAGTGGTTTTAATGTCATTGCCCTGATGAAGACAGGACTCTTTCTTGTCCTTGTCAACTATTGCCATGGAAGCCAGTTGCTAAAAAGTTCAGACCTCACATAGAATGAAAGAAAATATTATGCCCAAATGAAGACACTTTGATTTAGAAATGAAAAAAAATAAAAGAATTAATATTATTTTTACAACTGCTAAAATATTGGCTGTAATGAGCACAATACATTTATTTCATGAATATGAGCAGTGATTCCCCAGTTTACTCCGAGTTAATTACTCAGACTTCAATGGAGACTCTAAAAATGGCACTTAGATATGTCATCTTTAGGTCATTTATCTGCTCACAGATAGGAAATTATTTGCATTGTTAGTAAGGAATCAGTAGAATTGTCACTTGCAGACAGGGCTCTGACCACAAACACCCACATCCAATTTATTTTCCAAACCCTGTTCGTATCAGTTTTCTATGGTAACTTTCAAAAAATATCTGACAAGTAAGGACATTTTTTTAGTGCTCACAAATGAACTAGAAAACAGTAAATGTATTTATAATGAAATGATTCCTTCAGTTTGCTCCTGGTTACCTCTCTTGCAGCAGCTGAATGAAGTTCTAGGTAGAATAATTGTGATAATCACAATTTATTCTTTGGAGAATCAGTTTGGTGCCCACTTCCATTAATGAGAATTTTGTCATGGTTGGAGCATTCAAAAACTGTAAATGCTGAATTTCTCTACATTTTAGAACAAAACCATTATACTCTTACCACGGTACCTTAAGTGAAATATTTGTGCATGTTGTATTATAGCAAATGCTGCAATAAATGGAAGTTTGAGCTCAGCTAGGTGAGAAAAGACATTAGGCATCATTTAAAAAACCATTATTGTGATGAATACCTGTTTTTTTTTTTTTACATCCAGGCACACCCCAAAGATTTCAGTATGATTTATTCTTTCCACATACACATTTCACCAAGCAATTATTCACTTATTTATTTCCCAGTTAAAGGTCAATCCATTATTCCAACTCATCATTTCCAGGGGAAAAAAAAAAATCTCATTTCTTTATTTTCCAACAGCTTCCAGAAAGGTGGGTTCAACTTTTCCTAAATAAGTCTCACATTGGAGACAGCATCCTTTCCAAACAAACCCATTATCCAAATTGTAGGCACTGGACAAATGGTGATCCACAATATGCTGACTACATTCCCAAAAATCTAAACTGCTTCCCAAGGATTTATTGTACATTTTGCAAGTTTTTAAATTATATTTTAAAAAGTACAGGAAAAAAATTAAATACAGAGGACAAACCATAACACACTTTCCCAATACTACTATTTTTGGAGAATAATTTCATAAGATTGTTTTGGGATGACTAATTTAAAGGAATATTATTCCTTGAGTTTGGGTGATAGAGCTGATTACCCACCCCAGCATAGAGGGTCTGTCAGATCTGCTCTTACAAAGCCATAAATCCACAAAAATAGGAAATATAAATAGTTCTCATACAGAAATTTTGATATTATCCTTTTGAAGGGTCAGAGTTGGAAGGGAATTCTACTGTTAATCTGCAAAGGAAAATTCTCATCTTGCCCAAATACACCTTTTTAGAGAAATAAGAGAAGTCTCAATGCATATTTTTGTACTTACATTGAAAAACTTCATCCCTCTGGCTCAAGATGACTGTTTCTTACAAAATATCCAAGGGATTAAAAATAAAATCAACCAAATAATAATATTTTAGAAAAGCAACATGTCCAACCAGCCACCTACAGGATGAAACACACTGGAAAAGGCAGGGAAAAATGTTAACAGGTTACCTGCTGTCAATCAAACTGGCCTCAAAATGACTGACCACAGCTTGGAGGGTTAAGCAGGGCTGTGTTGCTAAGGATAGAAAGAAAAGCTACCTAAGCTTCTGGACAAGGCTCTCAAATCCATGGGGCTTTAGCCACAATTTCTCCAATCCCTCTCTTCCTTGTGGCCATGTAACTCCGGTATAAATCTGACTTGCTCTGAAATCACACCAGTGCAATTAGAAATGCAATCCAGGGTGTATTCTTCTCTTAAATAAAGGCCTGCAGAAAACCTGGAAAACTTTCCTGATCCAACCCACTCACTAAAATGCTTTGCAATCTTGTTTATTTTTTGGCAGCTCCAGGGAAATCAATGGGACTGGAGTAAGGATGATGGTGGATCTGAAGGATTTGTGTGGATCTGTCACTTCTCACCTGGCTAACAGTCCCTTACTCAGGATAGAGATGGGTGAGATCCATAAATACTTTTTCAGGAAACATTAACAGGGAAGCCTGGAGACCCCTAACGCCAAAATTTTCAAGTTCATGGCAGATTTCAAAGTCACAGTGTCAGAATGATGCTTGAAAATTGTGTCATTGAGATTTGAGAATGAAATACAGATAGATGAGCATGTGAATGACAAAATATGGGAAATTTCTTGTTCTGTCATAATTCACCTGTAAGAGCCTTCCTGTTTTGTCTCTCAGTTCCTACTTGCAAAAGAAGACACATACAAAAAAAAAAAAAAAAAAAAAA
>VZUA01065159.1:20591-42779 GCA_013401035.1 Horornis vulcanius
AAAAAAAAGAGAAAAAAAATCAGTTGGATTTAGGTACAAAATCAGAGAGAAATCTCGCTCCCACATGGGCTGGAGTTCCTGAAGATTGGACCTGATGATCTTGGAGAGCTTTTCCAACCTTAGTGACTGTGATTCTGCGATTCCATTACTTACACAGCCTGTGCACCTTTCTCACTCCCAGCACTAAGCATATTCTTTTGCAGAAACAAATTACTTGCAGGGTGATCAGGATCATAAAGGGCTGATCTATTACAAGGGCAGGGATTTGGGGATCCTGCAAGGATAAATTCAGCAAGGTTTACATCTCAGATCCTTTACAGGAATCTTCTAAATGTAATGTCAGCATAGAAGCCGTTACAGTCCTCTTTGTACAGCACTGCTTTTCCATCTGTGGATACATCTTTGAGGGTCCTGAGGCTGTTCCTGTGGGATCCCTGACCCAGAGGACCAAGCTCATCTCTTTGTAGGCTTGCATTGAGTATAAGAGGTTGCAGCTCTACAGGGAAATTTGTAGGAGTCCATCCATGGGTAAGACTGAACCCCTCATGGAGGATTTTCTACACACTCAGGGCTGTGCCAGGAAGCTGCTCCCTGTTTTTCAATTTCCCATCACAGTTCGAAATGAAATCTCAAAAAGACTAAAGTATAACAGGCAGGGAAGTCCTGGACTTCTCAACCCTACCAAACCTCTGTTGCTGGAATTCACACAGAGGAAGCTGCATGACCCCTTGGCCAAACACCAATGGAATGGTTTGGGTTGGAAGGGACACTAAAGATCCTTGCATTCCACCCCCTGCCATGGGCAGGGACACCTTCCACTATCCCAGGCTGCTCCAATCTGGCCTTGGACACTTCCAGGGGTCCTGGGGCAGCCACAGCTTCTCTGGACACCCTGTGCCAGGGCCTCTCCACCCTCACAGGGAACAATTCCTTCCCCATATCTTATCTATCCCTGCCCTCTGCCAGTGGGAAGCCATTCCCTGTCTCCTGTCCCTCCAGTTCTTGTCCCAAGTCCCTCTCCAGCTCTCCTGGAGGGCCCCTTCACTGGCAGCATTAACATCTCTTCACATCAGCCTTCGCCTTCTGTCCCTTGCACTGCTCTTATCTCAGAAAGGTTTTTTTTTTCCTCCTTCTCTCTCTTGGGGGTGTAGAAGAAGTGCAGGAATCCAGGTGTCCTCCAGAAGGAGCCTGAGCCAAGGCAGGAGAGCTCTCAGGGAATGTGACTCCAAGAACTGGGCACCAGGTCTATAACCACTGTTCAAGGCCTTTATGAGGAGCTTCCAGACTTGACTCAAAAACTTTAAATTATCAAGAATCCATCCCCTGCAACAGTCACAGCTCATTAATCCCACTTAAAGCTAAAATCTGTGTCTTTCCTCTCACCTGAGTGGTTCCAGCGTCAATTTTTAATGACTTTTGTTGATTAATCAGGGTGCAGAATATTGCTGGAAATTACCCATACAAGTAATTGCAGCTTGTAGTTCTGCAAAGTCATACAGAAGAAAAATTTACAGACCACCAATAACAATTGGAATGCAGCTGGCTGAAAATTCCAGGATTGTCTTCCAGGGAAATCATAAACAAAATGATTTCATGTGGATTTTTCCCAGAGTAGGTGAGAGTTTCTAGCTAGGATAATGAATCAGTTTGAAGGTTTAACCATGATTTTTTTTTCTAAAAAAAAGCTCATTTCAATTTGCCCTGTGCTCTTTTTGATGAAGAAAAATATTTTTTAAATATCAAAGTGATCTTAATTAACAAGGAGTATTTATGGTCTGACCAAGACAAAGTAATATATGGAAAATTACAAACTTGGAAAAATTTGATTAATAAAGAGATAAAAGCATTGAATTGGAAAGCAGATTATACATTTTCCCAAGAATATATAATAATTATCTGAAAAAAGGAAACCAAAATGGATAGAATGTATATTTTCTCAATTAATTTGTTACTTAAATTCCTTGGACTGGGTTATCAAAAGGACTTTAAGTTTTTCATTGCTTGGGAAGGAGATTTCTGATAGCCAGCGTGCCATTTGATTCCACAGATGACTGAGCCTAAACCATTCCTCACCTTTCCTCACCCAGGTCCTTGTCAGAGCTGGTCTTAAACCCATGGAAAATCACCTCCAGGTAGGAACAGTGTTGGAGATTTCAGGGATTGACACCATTCCTTGAACCTCACCGTTGGATCAGAAAGGAAGCTGGAGATGCAAACTCTGTCTTCTGTGCCAAAAAATCTTTTTGATTTGACAGCACCTACAGCTTAGAGCATTTTCATCAGCTCTTTTTTAGGAGGGTTTAGATTCACTGAACCTAAAATCAATCATTTGTTTTCCTTCTCTTCTGGGATTTTGTTAGGAGTTTGCAGGGTAGATGGATGGGTAAAGGCTCCATCTCTGGAAGCATTCATGGATATGTTGGATGGAGCTCAGAGCAACCTGGTCTGGTGGAAGGTTCCCTGCCCATGGCAAAGGGGTGGAATTTTGTGGTCTTTAAGGTCCAATCTGTGATTCTAGGAGTGCATGATGTGGCCAGAGATGGTAAGAGCACTGGAACTGTTGAATCTGGGGAAGAACTTGGAAACATCCACATCCTTGTCTATGACACCTAGGGCATGGGATAGGTATGGGGTAGAGACTCTTCCCAGGAGAGCAAAGCATTAAGACATGGCAGACACAAGTGGCAGCAGGAAAAAAGTTAATTTGGTAGGAGAAAAAAAATAAGTTGTGTGATGATGATCAGAGAGGGGGGCCTCAGAGGAGGAGGATCAGCCAAGTCTGAGGAAACTCAAAACTCATCTGATCTACTGAGGCTGGGAGTGTAGAACCTTTGAAATCTCTTCCAGCCTAATTTATTCTGTGATTTAGCAAAGGCAAGGCAGCTTCTACAAAGGTTGTCTGCGCTGGGTCAGTCTCCTGTGGCAACTGGGATCCACCTAAATGCCAGTTTAATGTGATCCATCCTTTGCAGCCACCTGAACTGTTCTGTCATTAGAGATGTTTTCTGGGATCTGATGGAAAATTCCACCTCAGATTTCTTTAACGTTACTCACTCTTCCCTTTCGTGATCCCTGGATTTCCTTCTAAAAATTTAAATATTCATTTATACATGTGACTCCTTTGTTGTTCTGGGTTTTGAGGGTGGCATTTGTGGGATTTTCAAACAGGGTAGGTAGGGTTTTTTATTAGTTTGGGTTTTTTTTTTTTTTTAAAAATGTACTTATTTTTCTTTATTTGGGTCCATCTCATTTTGAAACAAGTCAAACCTCAAAGCACAGCAATCCAAGTTGCATTTCCAAGTACAACCTCCAATGCAAAGGATTACAGTGCACTTAACCTAGGTAATAAAGAAGCCCAGCCTTCTGGAGGATGAGAATTAGTCTCAGGGATCAGATTCATCTACAGAAAATCTCCCTCCTATTCTAGATGTATTATCTAATTAGTTTTCCAGACATCAGCCGCAGGTGCAAAGAAAGAAAATCTAATAAAATTGCTGAAAAATCAGGGTTTTTTTCCCAATGTTTCTTATTTTTAAAGCATTTATTACATTACAAGGTCTCTATAGTTGATACATCATTTTCCATGGGTGTAAATCGTGAAACTGGGTGCCTTCAACATGCAATAAAATACAGGAGTTGAGGAGCTTTGGAGGTTGGGTTTTGGAATCAGCTGGTGTTTCAGGTCCCTCCCAACCCAAACCATCCCTTTGGCAAGAAGGGCCTTCACTATGCAAACAAAAGGTGTTTCCATGAAGCTGAAGACCAAACCCCTGGTATCAGTTCAGAGAGTAGGGACTGAGCCCTAAAGGTCTGGATCCAGGATCAGAACCTCAGACAGGACAGACCTTAGCCTGGCTCTAAACTAAGACTTGGTTCAAACTCCTCAGTAAAAAGTTTTGCTTCCTGCTTAGGTTGCCTTTGGAGATAATGGAGTAACCATCCCTCAAAATGCTCAGGAGACAGGTGGGTGAGTGGGGCCATGGGTTAGTGACAGTGCTGGGTTAAAGGTTGGACTAGATGATCTTAGAGGGCTTTCCCAACCTCAGTGGCTCAGTGAATTTTGGTGAGCAGGAACAGGGACACCGTGATTCCTGTTTGTTACCCCTCCCCTACACATCCTGTTGTCCCCATCTCACAGTCCCTCTACTCAATCACACTGTGACATCTCCCCCAGGATGCTGATAAGCACAGGCCACTGTGAGATTACAACACTCTCCCACCAGAGGAGACCTAACGGAGAGGACTGCTTTCTTTTCCTAAAGAAATGTTGGATTTGTTTTTCCTAAAATGAAAATAAGGGTTTAATAAGCTAGAGGCAGAGAGGCCAGCTCTGCCATTTGCTGTTCAACAGCTGTGGTCTGTTGAAACAAAAACCCTCAATCATAGAAAGGCTGAATTGGAAAAAAGCTCCAAGACCATCACGTTCAACCTGTGACCAATCCCCACTTTGTCACCAGCCCAGAGCACTGAGTGCCATGTCCAGACATTCCTTGGGTACCTCCAGGGACTGGGACTCCAAACCTTCCTGGGCAGCCCTTTTGTCTGGGACCCAGCCCCAGTGACACTGAGACAGGATCTGACAGCCATAGGCACATCTGGGTGTTTAGCTCCAGCACAGGGCAGAAATACCTCTAGGATCAGGGACAAGGCTTTTGTTTCAGAGGGTATTTCTGGTGCTGAAGCCAGGCATTTCCCAGTAATATCATTATAGGTAACCAGCACTGCCCTTTACTCACATCTCTGGCAATACTGGGGAAAATAACTTTGTATTTCCTTCTGAGGTGAACTCTGATGCCCAACTTACTCTGCATGTTTGTACCAGGAAATTGATAAACAGAGGTGCTATTTCTCTTCTAACAAGGGATAGGACCTGAGGAAATGGTTGGAACTGTGTCAGGGGGAGGTTTAGGTTGGATATCAGGAACAGGTTCTTCCCCAAGAGGGTGGTTGGGCACTGGAATAGCCCCAAGGCTGCCAGAGCTCCAGGAGCATTTGGACAAGGCTCTCAGGCATAGGATGGCATTTTTGAGCTGTTCTGGGCAGGGCCAGGAGCGGGATCAATGATCTTTGTGGGTCCCTTCCATCTCAGGAGATTCTGTGATTCCATGGTTCTCTTCGTCACATCAGACAGAGGAGAGAGCATGGCAAAACTGGAGCACCTTGCCCAACTCAAACATAAATTCTACAATTAATTACATGAAAGGAACATGATCCCAAAACCACGCATGGATCACAAGGACCAGGAATGGGCTTGAGCAGATGTTAGCAGTTCTTTTGCCTCTCCATGGAGACTGCCTGGTAGGGATGTCCCTTGATTACATGATCACAGCCACACAAGGTGGCTCCTGTACCTCCCACCCCTCATCCCAGGCCTGTTTCCAGCTCAGAGGAGGAAGCCCAGGCACACAAAGAATTTATAGAGAAGGAGCTGAGATCTCCTTAGCTGGTGAGCTCCTCTGTAGCAGGGAATTCCTCTCCGTAGCAGGGAATGATGGAAGAGGCTGAGAAAGTTCAGCATCCAGGGAAGCAAACCAGGTGACTGGAGTGAGAAGCTGAAGAACCAGGAATATGCACAAAACCCAGGACCTGAGGCAAGCTGTGCTTTAAAATTGCCACCCAGAAGCTGATTGCTGAGAGGTGAAAGAAGAGAGTCCCCACGAGCTCTGGGGAGGTTTAAATCTGCAGCTGGATCTGGCCTGGCAGCTCAGGGCTGTGTGTCAGGAGGAGGAACTCACCACAGGTTCCAGACACTGCAGGGGATGGAAGGCTTTTTTGCCCAGCTTCCACAGAAAATCCACTCCAGTCCTTCCCCAGGACAACCTTTGAAATACACAGACAATTTATTCCCCAGACCTCTGGAGTTCAACATTTGTTTCTCCACATGTCCAACAATCATTTGCATCCCAGTGTTTCCATCTCTGTAAGGCACAAGTCAATTTCCTCTACACCACCATTTCCCTATTTTCCATTTCCAATAAGACATTTACTTGAGATTATTAAACCTTTGAATTAAACATTGGCTTTTTTTTCCTCAGTACAGATCTCATTTTTCTGACCATTGTTAACATTTCTAGGCTCCTTTATATGATTTCTCTGTCCTTTCTTATGCCCTCAGCTCCTTCCCAATGATTATCAATTTTGATTTTCAATAATGTGTCTTTTACACTCTTAAAAAAGTTATTCAAAAATATATTAAATCAAATCAGCTCCCTCCGCATTCTAACATGCATATCCTTTCTCTCTCACTTTTTCAATGTGTATTATTGAATCCACGGACAGCATTTGTTCATCCAACATCTCTTTCTAAAATGCTTTTAAATAATTTTCCAAGCCAAATCCAGCACTGTGTAAAATCTGATAAACAGTAGAAACAGTCAAATTTCTTGGGAATCGTGTTTATCTGGCCTTTTGTCTGGAATTCTTCTGCCATACAGCTGTACTCTTATTTGGGCCTCAACATTTGCTCCATTGTATTAGAAGACACAATGTCTCACCTGGAGTGACTCCTTTTGGCTTTGAGTAATGGGAGGAAAAATAATTATCAGGGATATTATCCCAGTTTTTTCTCCTTTATTCATCGCAGTTCACATCAGCAGCCTTTGGGAAATGACAGAGTTGGTTTCTCAGTTCATTCTCTAACATCCAACTTGTCAAGATCAGCGAAGCTGATTTGTATTCTTTCCATTTTTTTTTTTCAAGGATTCCTCCATTTGTTCTCTACCAATTGCATTTTTTTTTATAGTGACTTCCTTCCTCACTTCAAATCCTGTCCAAATCACTCTCTTATAGTTTTCTTCTTCAGAAGATTTTTTTAAGGTGTTCAATAACTCAGCCAGCTTTGAATTATTGTCCTCCTTACTAATTTATTATTAGTCCTGCTTTTTCTGCTACTTTTTCTCTACCCCCCAAGATTTATATCCTTCCAGTCCTTACTTATCCTCGATTTTAGCTCATGTCAGCAGAACTCCGACCTCTCATGCAGAGTAGCATTGCTAATACTGCGCCCTGGCCAAAGTCTAAATTTGGTGTTTTCTGTGATTTTTGCTTGCCTACACTTTTAGCACAATTAAACTGCTCTTAATTTCCCCCATCTATTGAATCCCAGTGCCAGACTCTCTGATCAGATGAGCCAGCAGAGCTCACAGGAGCTCACGGGGTCTCCTGGGATTGAACACCTGCGCTGTTCGGGCACTGTGCAGGAGCAGAAGGGACAATGCTTCCCCTCCACTGCCAGCTGTGGGACAATGGGGGGTATTTCTGACACAAATGATCCCTCCCAGATGTTTTGGGGCCCTTCTGGGAGAACAAAAGGTTCTGGTGGTGTCAGGTGGTCCCACAACTGCTCAACCCCAAACAGGGTCAGGGAGATTGTGTGACCCAGGGAGCTGGGACAAGGATCAGCCAGTGCCTGGATGATGTGAGACAAATAAATCCTACTGGGCAGGATACTTGAGGCTGGATGTGGATGTCTGTAGTGACTCCAGCTGGGAATGTCACTCCAGCTCTCCTTCAGAGCCACCAGACAGACACAACATCTTTCAGGCTGTGTTTGACTCATGGAATGGTTTGGGTTGGAACCTTGAAGCTCATCCAGTCCCACCCTCTGCCGTGGGCAGGGACAACTTCCACTATCCCAGGTTTATCCAAGCCCTGTCCAACCTGGCCTTGGACACTTCCAGGGATCCAGGGGCAGCCACAGCTGCTCTGGGAAACCTGAGCCAGCATCTCACCACCCTCACAGCCGAAAATCCCTTCCCAATATCCCATCTATCCCTGCCCTCTGGCAATGGGAAGCCATTCCCTGTGTCCTGTCCCTCCATCCCTTGTCCCCAGTCCCTCTCCAGCTCTCCTGGAGCCCCTTTAGGCTCTGGAAGGGGCTCTGAGGTCTCCCTGGATCCTTCTCTTCTCCAGGTGATGACTCTCAGGTTTCCCAGCCTGGCTCCAGAGCAGAGGGGCTCCAGCCCTTGGAGCATCTCCATGGCCTCCTCTGGACTCATCCCAGCAGCTCCACATCTTTAATTCTTAACTGGAAGTCTCAAATGAACTCTATCTTGGAACTTTTGTTTCTCTTCACTGTTTGGAAAGGAAGCTAATAGTGATGAACACAGAAAGCTACAATAAGGTTGTTTCATTTGCTGTGTCTCATTCCCTGTGTCCTGGCTCTAAATTATGAGAAATGAGTGCTTGAATGGCTCCTTCCTGACCCTTGAAAGAACATGTCTAAAATAATTTTTTTTTAAATTGAATTGAAAAGAACTACTGAGAATGAACACCTGAAGTACTGAGAAAGAAGGGGGGAAAAGCCCCCCCTAAAAGAACTGCATTTCCCCCTGAGCTGGCCCTTCAAATAGCATTCCTTTGATATTCCTGAGAGATGAGAAAATAAAAAAGTCCCAAACAAATTAAATCACATTAAAAGCTTTGCTTCACCTTAATTAGTCTTTCTACGCATTTGAAGGAATGCTTGAAAAAGAATAAAAATGTCATATTGAGACATGGTTTGTGGTCTTTAAGAGATTCCACATTTGAACTTGTGATTTAAAACCAAAACAGCCACAAATGTCATCTCCTGCTCCTCCTCTGTGTTTGCTGCAGTTGAGATCCAGTTCTCCTCCATAGCCATGGACATCACGTTTTTGAGACTTGGTCTGCTCTGCTGCCTTCACCCCAGGGTCAGATCTGAATGTCCTGGTGCTTCTTCCTCATCCTCATTCCCTCTCTGCTGACATTGTGATCCCTGTGATGTCAGCTGGTGGAATCAGCCTTGATATTCACGGTGTCAGGTGCAACCCTCCACTGCTGGGTCCCTCCTTTCCTCCCTGAGCTATCCCAGAGGTGGTTCTGTCAACACTTTTCACATAATCACAGAATAATCTGGGTTGGAAAGGACCTCTGGGGATGCTCCAGTCCAACCACACCACAAGGGCAGGGTCACCTGGAGCAGGTGACACAGGAACACATCCAGGTGTGTTTGGAATGCCTCCAGAGAGGGAGATTCTATGAAATCCCTGGGCAGCTTTTTATCACCTCCTTATCTCCCACCACAGCTCCTCCCTCCCTGCTGGAATAGCCCCACACTCACACAACACCCAAGCTCAGGGCCCCACTGTCATGTTCAACACCTTCATCTCCTTCACACCAAACACTCCCACCTGGAATGCTGTCAGATCTTACAGATTCCTGGCTGAAGATGATCCCAAACCTCCTGCCATCCCTTCCTGTAAAACACCTGTTTCTGAGTGACCTTATCTCAGCCTACATAAACTTCTGTCCGTTTTCATGATATTAAACAAGATCCATTCAAAATCCTGCCTATAAATTCTTCACTTCTGCAGTCACAGAAACCCAGAATCATTTAGGTTGGAAAAGATCTCTCCAAGATCATTGAGTCCAAGTTGTCACCAAACACCATCTCATCAAGGAGACCACAGCACTGAGTGTCACAATCAGTCGTTTATGGAATATTTGCAGGGTTGGGGATTCCAGGACCTCCCTGGGCAGCCCCTTCCAGTGCACAAACTCTGCTTTTTTCCATGTTTTCACCTTTGCCCTTACCACACTTAGCTGATCTGAAGATCTTTCTTGCTCCTGCCTGTCCTGAGGACTGCAAGGATTGGCCAATCCAGCTCACATCTCTCAGTCCATGGAAGAGGAATTGTTTCCATTCTATGGGAATGGGCAGCAAGTGAAGGTTTAGGGAGCGATACAGTCCTTGCTGCCATTCAGCTCCTTTCCCTGGCCTCATACTCATCCCAAACCCACAGATCTTCTAAAACATGTCCAAGTTAAAGCAAAGCTTATATAACACTGCAGTGATCTCTCAGCTCTTCAACTCCACCATTTCCCAGCTTATACCTGATCCTGACCTGGATTCAGATGGGAACGCCGTTCCATTTGTCCTGTCTCTCACTCAAGCCAGATGTGGTAAGGAATAGCAAGATTATTTACTAAGAGGCTTTGCATGCCTTTGAGGAAGCTTGAAGTGATAGTGTGTTGAAATGGGTGAGCGAATTGCCAGCAGTATGGGAATAGGTCTGGAAAAATACTGCAAAAAATACCTGGGATTATCTGTGCTGATTTTTTTTTCCCCCACGGGTTGGCCAGGGGCCACGTTTTTCTGACTTCAGTGTTCACTTTGCCTGAACTTTAATGGCAAGGGCACCTGCCAAATGTGCTCGTGGGCTCGCTGAGGTGTTCGTGGAGGGCAAGTCAGAACTCCCTCCCTGCCAGGCCTCGTGGCCACATCTCAGTGACACGAGATTGGCTTGTGCAGTCAAGAATCGAGGATGACACCTGGTGAATAAGTCTGGTCAGCTAATGCAGAAAGAATGCGAAATGCGAGAGAAACCTGGGAGCAGTTGGTATGGGATAACTTCAAGCAAACTTTGATGCACCTGGGAATGTTCCCAAAAGTAGGACAAAAAGTTCCACCAGACTGTTGTAACTTATTGGAGCAGCTGTAGTGGCCTCATTATTCTTAGGTGCAGTTTTAGTACCAAAAGTTGCTGCAAATGTGTTTCTTCCTATTAACTCTGGATCAAATATCCTACATTTAGGTCACAGAATTGTTCAGGTTGGAAAAGCCCTCAAATATCATTGAGTCCAACCATTCCCCCATCACTGCCAAGGCCACCACTGGGCACTCATGTCCCCAAGTGCCACAACCACAAGGCTTTAAAGTCCCTGTAGGGATGAGGAGTCCAGCACTGCCCTGGACAGTTGTGCCAGGGTTGGACAATCCTGTGGGGGTAATAAATTGTTCCCATTCTCCAATCTAAACCTCTCCTGCACAGCTCAAGGCCCTTTCCTCTCCTCCTGTCCCTGTTCCCTGGGAGCAGAGCCCGACATTCCTGGCTGCCCCCTCCTGTCAGGGAATTGTGCAGAGCCAGAAGATCCCCCCTGAGCCTCCTTTTCTCCAGGCTGAGCTCCTTTCCCAGCTCCCTCAGCTGCTCCTGGTGCTCCAATCCCTTCCCCAGTTTACACTTAGCAGGTTATTTTTTATTACCTGCCAGAGCCCCACTGATCTCTGGGCTCTGAGGCAGGGTCTCCTCTGATGTCACTCCCAGAACTACCCAGTTCAACCCAGCACAGAAACTGGAGGTTAGCTGGCACCTGTACACATGATTCCATCAGGCAGCAAACAGTCCTTTTCTAATTCTGACAGCTTTACTGGCTGCACCTGGGTAAAAGAATCCAAAACCCCACTTTTTTTAAAGAGTAGGACTGGCACAACGTGGCTCTGGGGTGAGCATCATGTCTGTTGAGCAAGCAGGTATAATTTCTATGGATTTATTGGTCTGTTGGATTCCAGCAGTGCTCCAAGGCAGGATGGGGAATGCACACGTTGGGACATGGACACTGCCAGGCAGCACAGGCCCAGGCCTGCTGGCAGGAACAGATTTGCTGTGATCAGGCGTGAGCACACAGAGAGTCACCTCTGCTCTCTGGGTGCCACAACGTGAGCCAGCCTCCCTTTGCTGGCTAACATCCAGGTCATGCTGCACTGCCATCACTGGATCATGGAATTATGGAATCACCAGGGCTGGAAGCCCTTCAAGATCATCCAGTCCAGCTATCAGCCCAGCACTGCCTCTGTAACCCCTAAACCACTAAACCACATCAGCCAGTGACAGATTCAGATGCCTCTTAAATACCTCCAGTGATGGTGACTCCTCAACACCTCCCTGGAGAGCCCCTCTCAATGCCTGACCACCCAAACAGTGAGAATATTTTTTCTGATACCTGATCTGAATCTCCCCTGTGTCAGCTTAAGGCCATGCCCCCTGGTCCTCTCAGTGCAGTCATGGTAGGAGAAGCTGACCTCACCTCACTGCAGTCTCCTGTCAGGGAGCTGGAGGGAGTGATGAGGTGCCCCTGAGCCTCCTCTTCAGATCATAAAATCAGAATGGTTTGGGTTGGAAGAGACCTTGAAGCTCACCCAGTTTCACCTGCCTTGGGCAGGGACACTTCCCACTATCCCAGGCTAATCCAAGCCCTGTCCAACCTGGCCTTGGATGCTTCCAGGAACCTGGGGGCAGCCACAGCTTCTCTGAGAAACCTGCACCAGTTCTTGATCATCACAGCCAAGAGTTTCTTCATAACATCTAGTCTAAATCTATCTTCCTTCAGCTGTCCCTCCAGGCCCTCATTCCAAGTCCTTCTCCAGCTCTCCTGGGAGCCACTTTAGGTTCTGGAAGGGACTTTAAGATCTCCCTGGAACTTTCCCCTCTGCAAATTCTCCATTCTCCCTATATCCATGCATGGATCCTTCCAAGTACATGGTGGAATGCTGAGACCCAGCTGAAATCCAGCTCATACAGAAAGCTTGGGAAGCCTGAAGGGCTTAGGGTCTCCCCATCTCAGAGCTGTGGAGACAGAAACCACAGTCATAGTCATAAAATCCTGGAATGGTTTGTGTTGGAAGGGAGAAGGGACCTTAAAGCTCTTCCCATTCCACCCCCTGCCATGGGCAGAGACACCTTCCACTACCCCACGTTGATCCAAGCCCTGTTAAACCAGGCCTTGGACACTTTGAGGACTGGGTATCCACAATTTCTCAGAGCATGAGACAGAAGACACAGACAAAGGCTGAAGGGAAAATTGAGGTTCTCTTGGATCAATGACCTGCCCAGTATCACTGGCCTGGCCATTGGGACAGCAACAGGAGCAGGACCTTTGTCCCCTTTGCCCCGACATTTTGATTTACATTTCTGCATTAAAGCAAAGAGAGAGACACAAACCCAGTATCTGACACAATTCCACTGTTCCCAGGTGAGCTGCTTGGAAACAGCCATGGGGGGATTTGCTTTCCCTCCTCCACAGCCCAGCCCTCCCTCTAAGCCCTTAAATACACACAGGATCCTTCTCACTCCATACAGGGCATCAACATCAGCAGAAACACTGCAAAAAGTCAGGAAAGAAGCTCGACTTGCATGCCCTGCAGGAGGAGGAAGACTGAGGGTAGCTCTGGACAACCACAAGCCTGCAGGATGCCGCCAGTTTTGGGAGGTTTTGGAGAGAAGCAGCAGAGTGATTGAGGGGTTGGTGAGATGAAGGAGGGAGAAAACAAAATGTTGAAAGAACTAAATATACAGTGCTTGGCCAAGCAATGCCCAAGGGAAAATTCAAGAGCTGGCAGGCAGGAGGGAGCCAAGAGCCAAGGAAGAAGTAGGATCTCCATTGTTGAGAGCTCACAGCCCTCGGGAGTGAACAATGAGGAATGACTGGGAGCCAGGAGATAAGTTAGGCTGAGGGGAAGCTGAGGAGTGGAGGCACTGCACAGAGAGATAAAATCAGCTCCTTTCTGGAACAACATTTCTGGCAGCAGCCAGGCACCTGGGTCTTGATTTTCTCCTGTATTTTTCATTCTCTAAGTGGTCAAAATGTTAAGGCTCTAATTCTTCCTCTTCCCAGGCATGCAGAGGAACAGCTTAATGTAGAGCAAGAGGGTAAAAATAGATGTGATGGGATAAAACCCAGAAAAGGGCAAGTGAGGTCATTTAGATTGGAATAATCTTCAAATGAAGGAGCGGAAGCCCCTTCCCACAGGTTATTTCAAACTAGACTGAGTGGGGAAAAAGAGATTGTTTTGGTTTTTTGGCAGGGGGGAAAATCACACTCTGAAGGGAAGAGATTAAAAGATGCATGGTTTATCTCTCAAAAATTATTTTAAAACTATTTAAACCACCTAAACCTATAAATGTTATTTTATACTTAAATGTGCAATTTGTCCCTCTCCTACATTAATGGGCACAAATTACTTGCAACAACTGATAGCAATAAAACTCACCTCTTGGCCAATGGTTTGTGTTTCTTCAAAGCAAAATAAGAAGACAGCCATAATTACAGGGAAATAAATTAAAAGAGAGTAGAAAAAGACTTATTGAAGTTCCAAAGGAGAGCCAAGGGAGATCCAGTGAAGCAGGGGGGAAAAAAACCAAAATCAAAAAAGATGGAAATGTTATCTTGTGCCCTCAGTTGCTGTAAGGAGCAATTTGGGGGAGTAGAAGATGTGGAAGACAAAGAGAAATCATTCACCAGCACAACCAATAGTTCATAGTGATTGCAGGCCAGGCCAAGAACCTACTGGAGTTTCAGATGTTCAAAAGCAAGTACAAATCTTGATCCAAACCCTAGAAGAGTCACAGAGGTGCAGAAATTCCCAGATGAGGGGTATGGCCACCAGAAAACAACCTTCTATAACTGGCAGGTGGAACCAGCTGGGTTTTCTCGTGGACTGCCAGGTTTTTTCTCTTCACAGGCTCAGTGGGATGCTGACCTGTGGCCTCCTGGAGAATTTATATCAGTTCTCACCTTCCCTCCTGTATTAATTCAGTACATGTGGTCCTGCCATGAGTTTCTCAACACAATGTGAAAAGATCAGAAAGCAAAGGAGCTACAGGATGAAATTCGATGCCATTTTCTATTCAAATGGTCACATTTGATGATCTAAATGACCCTTATGTCACCAACAGTATGAATATCTCTTCAGCCCAAGAAATCAATTCATTTTTTAATAGTAACTCATTGAAGAACTGTCAAGGGTTAATGACCTGAGATTCATGTTAGCCAAAAAACACAAGGCCCCCCCTTTTAGTTTGTGCTTAGAGAGACTGAGGGGCTGCCAAGAAAAGAAAAAGGGAAAGAAAAAAAAAAGTCCTTGTGGTTGTTTAGCTCTTACAGAGAAAATCAGAGCAAAAATTCTGGTTTAGACTCCAACTGGCGTTGTGGTGACAGTGACATCTCTCCCATCAGGGCCTGGAGCAAACCTGGCTCCCTGCCTGGGCAGCACTGCTTAAAATGGACAGGAGTCCCCTCTTGGTGCACAGGAGCATGGATCTTCTTATGGGATTGATCCACTCAATCTCCTGCTGTCCCTAAATAGCAGCAGGGACTTTAAGTGGCCACAGCAAGTTACATCAGGAAAACCAGAATTTAGCTCTGGTCAGCAAGGAGACCTGTTTGCCTGGGAAATGCCTCAAAAAGGATGGACCCAGAGCCCACTGCAAAGCCTCCCAGGAAAACACAAACACAGCCCTTGGAGGCCTTCCAGGCATAACATCTGCATTGCTCAACAGAGCAAAGAACAGCCACCAGCTATGGCTTGTTCCCACCAGAACCTTTCCCTGTAAGCAGAATTCCTGTTTATCACAGGCACCTATTTCTCCCACGTAACCAACAACATCTCAATTTCCTAGCAAGAAACAAATCAAAAAGGATGACAGAGTTGCTGAAAAAAGACAATCGGTACCAACACCAGTCCTCCAGTACCTCCCTCATCACTCCTTTTCCCAGCGTTGGTTTAAAAGCTCACAGAGGGACAGAGAGAGGCAGGTTCCACTCACCACAGCAAAGGTAATCCAGGTACATAGCTTTGCTCAGGTCAATAATCCATCCCAGGTCAGGCCTTCCTCCAGCACTGACGGTGGGGATCAAAAGCCAAGCAGAGAATTCCTCTGGCTCCTGCTCCTCAGGCTCCTTCCCTGCGAGTGAAGGGTGGGATGCTTCTGCTCAGCCCCTGCCTGCACAGGGAGATGGGCCCCCACCTCCCTTCCTAAAGCTTTACATCTCTCCCCTTCCCGCAGCTCTCCCCAGGGCCAGGTGCTCCCATGCTCCGCCACTTCTCCAGACAACAAAGCCAACAGGCTCCTCTGCCAAGGGGAGCTGCTTGGAAGGGGATTAGGATGAGCAGAAAGGAGCTTATGGCTGGGCACCATCTGCAGTGACGATGATTAGCTAATGAGGTTTTAAAGTTGTTGTTTTTTCCTCTTGTTCCCCATGCAGGTTTGGTGACGGAGGGTTTTGCATCACTGTGAGCAGCGTGGTCTCTGCTGCTCGCCCAGCCTGACCCAGTGCCTCCCTCCTCCTCCTCTGTCCACATGTATTCCAGGAGCTGGAGCACAGGGAAAAGCTGGCTCCTGGTGGCAAAGGCTTTCTTGCCTTCTCTGATCACCAAGCCCATGTTTTAAGTCTCCAGCCCCTGATATGCAATAATTAAATCAGATTAAGTGAATGCAAAAGCCTCTCCCAACCTGAAAAACTCTCATGGATGGCAAAAAGAAAAATTCAGTATCCAAGCCAAAGTTTCAAATATTTCATCAGGGACTCTTAAATTGTAAGTTGTAAGGAATGACAAAAATCACAGCCCCAGAGAGGTGAGGGTTAAGTCTTTTCTTCCTTCATTCGTTGCATCCTTTCAGTGGAGAAGAGGCATCTTCAGATTCTGGTATTTTTCCCCACAGAAAGGTCAAGTGCAGACCCCAGTGTTCTAATGCCAAGCCCTGACCCCAGATGAAGCCTCCATGCCAAAACTCTTGTGTTTTCTGAGATTTCATTCCCACTTGGGCACTGATGAGGTTCCCCAGGGAATGGGCACAGCCCTGAGGCTGCCAGAGCTCCAGGATTGTTTGGACAATGCTCCCAGGGATGCACAGGGTGGGATTGTTGGGGTGTCTGTGCAGGGCCAGGGGTTGGACTGGATGATCCTTGTGGGTCCTGTCCAACTCAGGGTATTCTGTCATTCCATGATTCACCCTCAAGAATGACTTCATCTCTCCAGGGAATAAGTGAAATTTGAGATTTTAGCTCAGACACTGACCTCTGGAATGGACAGCTGGAATTACATGGGATGGGTGCATACTCTCATCATGCCCAGTCATACAGGAGGACAAGCACTTTCCAAAATCTTTCTGCATCCTAGAGTGAAAACTGACTGTAGCACAGCACAACCATCACAAAATCCTAGAACAGTTTGGATTGGGAGGGACCTTAAAGCTCATCACATTCCTCTATCTCATTCCTCCTCCCTGCTATGGTCAGGGACACCTTCCACTATCCCAAGTTGCTCCAAGCCATGTAATAAGTGGTACTATTCTCTCCAGGGCAGGACCCCTGGAATCCTTGCTTTAGAGGGAGCTGAACCATTTTCCAGGCCCTGTTGACCACATCTCATCCAGGTGGAACATCATCACATGCAAAACACATGCAGTAGTGTCACCCTGGTTTTTTTTAAACCTTCTGATGGCTTACATTTTTGTAATGGAGTTTCTCTTTAAACAAAATAATGTTTATCGAACACTCTCTTATTGTTGACATTCCTCTCTTAGGGAGGAGAAATTTGATGGACTTCTAGTTTGACCAGTGTGGTTGGAGAGGTGGCAATCTTCATCCTCCAATCCATGGTCATTGTCCAAAACCTATATGAACTGAAGTAACAAATAAACTTCCTTCTTTTTTCCCTGTCTGACAGCTTGATGGGTGCGTGTGTTCATTGCATGTCCTACGACACAGTAGAAGCATAAACAGTTCAGTGTTTGAGTTTATTCAATGAATCCTATAATCCTAAATGAGGTGTGGCTGTAAATGAAAAGTCCCAGAAATTCTTACCTACATTCAGGTTCTTCTGTTTCTTCCAGGGAGAAACAGGGAGAGCTCAGCCAGCTCTGAATTACCCCTACAAGCGACTCGTGCCTCACTGATGACAGACCAGAGGCTGCTTGCAATTATTCAGTGGTTGCAACCACAGAAAAACCTAAAAATCTGCATGAGTGGCCCAAAACAACACCCCAAAAGACAAAGCCACAGGAACTGTGGTGTGAAAAGATTCTCCCTCGGTGTGTTGAGCTCCCACCTCGTTCCTCACCCCATCCCCTCTGAGACTCAAAGGAAGGAACTGATTTCAGCCATGTGTGAGGATTCCACACGTTGCAGGCTGTAACTGCAGGCAGGTGTCATGTTAAATCTCCTGAGAGATTGGTGGCTGTTTATCATCAGAACAGGGGGAATCTCTCCAGCTTTACCCCGTGCAATGGCTTCATCACCTAAAGCTGCACATGATCAGCTTGACCTCACGCTGCTGTGGTTGCCTGGGGTTTTTTCCAAAAGGAGATTACACAGAGTTGCTCGGAGTCAGATTTCCAGCACTTTTCTCCTCTGAGACTGTCTCAATAATTAATTGTTTATTATAATTAATTGCGTTTTGGCAGCCTCCCTGGGCTGTTTTACCTGTAAATCTCTGTGTAACTTCAAGGCATTAATGAGAATAGACTCACCCACGAAGGTGACTGAGAAGCTTTTATTAAGTGTTAAGGGAGAATGCAGCAGGGAAAGGCATTTTGGAAAATGTGTTAGGCTTGAAAAAACTCCTGCTGGGACCACTGCTCATACTCAAGGCTGAACCCCAGTAAAGTCTACAGGTGTGAGAAAGCACCAGGGTGGATAATTATTAACCCAGATTCCAGTCTTTTTAACAAATTTAAGCTGCAGGTTCCAGCTCCTCACCACAGTAGCTGTTCTGGCCCTATTTCCTCCCGAGATAAAGAATTCTGTAAGGTCTTGAGCTCAAACATCCAGTGAACAGGACACAGCAGCAGGTCCCCTTTTCTAATCCCCTCCTCCCCTACTAAACACCTCCTGCCCCTCGAGGAGAAATTTAGCAGAAGACAGGAGAAATTTGCTGACTTGCAGACAGGGAGAACATAATCCTTTTGACTCCCATAAACCCCTCCTTATGTTTGGATACCATTAGCACCTGTTTCTAATCCATTATTGAAAGGTTTTACACTTTAACAGTGTTGGGTCTCAGAAAAACTGAGTGTAGTACAACTGGGATTATTTTGGGGAAATCATTTAGACCCTGTTCCCATAGGAATATGAGCCAGCACCTCATTACCAGGAGATGTTTAACCCCCTCCTGTGTTCTCCTCTTCTGAACAGGGCTTCACTTTCTCCCCGTGGAGTTATTTTCCATGTAGTGAAAGAACCTCAGTCCCAGCCTCCCAGATGTGTTCATCAAGAGCTGACTGTGCTGCCCAGAAGAAGAGAATGAGTCTAGACCTCCCTGTGTCAGTTATCAGTTTCTGCTCTCTACCAAAATAATTTCCAGAGAAAATTAAATTCTCATTGTGTGTATGGTGACACATCAGCATTGCACAATTTTAGGCAGACTGCACTCAAGGATTGCTTTGTTCAGATGATTCCAATAGTCAGTGACCAACTTCTAGGAGGTCTAAAAGCCTGGGTGTTATCAAGAATGTCCTGATCTAGTTGAAGATGTGCCTGTTTATTGCAGGGGGTTGGACTTGATGAACTTTAAAGGTCCCTTCCAACCCAAACCATTCCATTGTTCTATTCTATAGGAGGGGAGTCAAGAAACTTGAGAAATGCAGCTGCAGGCAGGCTCCTCTTTGCCATTGAGACTGAAGTTATTTCTTTGCCAAATCTCTCCTCTTTCCTCACCAAATACACATCCTTCTTCAGCCTTGCAGGGTCACTTGAGAAAGCTCTTAATTTGCTCTGGAATTTTATAAAAATAGAAACACCTGAAAACCAAACAAGCCTGAAAACCATGTTTTGTCCTGAAATGCATCTGTATAAATGCATTAAGCTGTGTGGGTCAGTGAAAGAAAGGTGGGTAGGCACTGAACAGGCTCCCCAGGGAATGGCCAGGGCCCCAAGGCTGCCAGAGCTCCAGGAGTGTTTGAACACAGGGTGGGATTGTTGGGATGTCCTGTGTAGGGTCAGGAGTAAGAGGCCAAAAGCACCAGCCTCAAAACACCGACTGTGTGGAGGTTTGACTGGCAGGACATCACCTTGCTTTGGTCCACCACAGATGTAAGAGGCAGCCATGGGATGCTCGAGCATCTTTCACCTCCTGCCTGGGCCCCTCTTTAAAACCAACCCCATGGTCCCCACAGTGGTCTCAGCAGAACCCTCCATCAGCAACAGCTCTTCTGGGTGAGCCTGAAGGAGAGCTGGAGCTTTGCTGGGCTTGGCTGTGCTCATCTTGTCAGGAGAACAGCATCTGCCATCTCCTCAGGGCTCCATCTCTTGGTGCTGGGATACGAGCAGCAGATGCACAGGGTGACATCCCTGCCCTGACCACGCTCTCAGTGTGGTGGGCTCTGAGATCAGGATCTCACGTTGCTGTTGGGAGCCAGCTGAGCCTTGCTGGGCTGAGGATAAATCTCGGGCCTTGCCACAGTTGCACCTGCAATGGGCAATGCAGTTTCAGGGCTGCATTTTTTTACCTTCCAAGGTGCAGCAGATGCAAGGAGCCCAGGGGTACTGCACAACACAAGCACAGGAGATGAGAGCCCTTCTGTCCTAATCCCCTTGGACCCAAAATTGGTCTAAGAGAGAAGTAACTGCCTTATATGCTGAGGCATTAATGGATTAGCACTAAGAGCTTTAGGGACTTGATTAATGATGCAACCTCCACGCCCCCACCCACCACGTCACCAGCCTTTAAAGGGCTCCATCCTTGCCTGGTCCTCGTGCTTTCCAGCACTCATTTCTCATTTTCTAGAGTCACAGAATCATGGAATGGTTTGGATTGGAAGGAATCCTAAAGTTTATCTTTTTCGAAACTCTTCCTCCATCTCAGGTTGATCCAAGCCCTGTCCAACCTGGCTTGGACCCTTCCAGGGATAGGGCAGCTGCAGCTTCTCTGGGTTACCTGTGCCAGGGCCTCACCACCCTCACAGGGAAGAATTTCTTCCTAATATTACATCTAATCCTGCCCTCTGGCAGTTTGAAGCCATTCTTCCTTGTCCTGTCACTCCATGCTCTTGTAAAAATTCCCTCTCCATCTTTCCTGTAGGTTCCCTTCAGGTACTGGAAGGCCTCAATTAGATCACCCCTAATCTGCAGCTACACTCAACAACAGCCATGTGCCAGCTTGGTATCTCCCATTCTCCTCAGGTGATACAATTTCCCAGCAGGAATCAGCTGCTTTGGCTGATTGCTGTTGCCACAGCCCAACACTCCCACTTTGAGGCCTTGCCTTCAGTCCAAAGTGAATTCCTGCAAAGCAGGGCTTCTCATGGCTTGTTTTTTTCCCACAATTTCAGCTGTGTCAGCCTGAATTCATCCAGCCAAGCTGTAGGTATTTACAGAGTAGATGGAGATCTTCCTTAGGGAAGATATTTGCTGAGAAAAACTCAGGCCATGCAGGGGACGTGGAGGTGGGAGAAATGTGGAAATCTCTGTATTCTCAGGAATGATGCAACTTCCTTAAATCTTAAACTGAAGATCTGGCCTTTCATGTCAGCACATGGGAAAACCTCTCCCACTCATCCAGGAGCTGCTTGTTTGAACATTTTAACATCCAAAATACAGTGATGGAAATGATGAGTAGGAAGCTCTGGTGCTCTCCTGGCTGTGCCACAGACTGGGAACACTTTAGCAAATCCTCTAAACCTGGGACACAAACTCTTCTTTCATCTCACTTGATCAGCAGCCATGGTTAACCAGAGGATTTAGGAGTTGAAGACACCTTTGGGGAATGCTGGAGCATGTCCTGTGTTCTCCGGGGCTGTCACACAAATGGCCACAGGAGGCTGGGAAGGGACAGGTGGGTAATAATCTCAGAATTCAGATTAAACCACTATAGATTTTTTTGGTGTAGAGAGGATGGGCGATGACAACCAGAATTTGCTCACTCCAGCATTTTCATACCTCGGTTTTTTGGATGCAATACTGACACAGGACAGGAAGGTGACATCTCTACCAGGAAACCAATCAGTGCTTGGAGTAATTTTCTGGTCCTGATGACAATTGTCAGGGCTGGCAATGTCCACAGTATTGAACTTCCTCCAAAATGAAGTGAATGCTTCCTGTCTGGGATCAGGGTTGGGCTTTGGTACCAGTTTGGGCCAGACCTGGGATTGTGGCCAAACAGCTTTTACAGACAGTTAACCCAGTGCTTGTCCCTGACTGTTCTTCTCAGCATCATCACTTTACTGGATTCAGAGAGCAGAAAAAGCTGGAGACTCAAGGAATGCCAGGAACATGATGGAGAGGGTGGAGAACCTCGAGGAAAAGGAAATCTGACTCTGGTCAGGCCCTCAAGTGCCAGAGGGGATGTGAATCAAGGCAGAAAATCTTCCCCAGGGAAATAACACCCTGTGCAAAGTGCAGGTTCTTTCCCTACCCACCACCCAACTCTGGTCCTCTTGGAAACCAAGTTTCGGGGGATGAGATTTAGAGATTTAATCACAGCTGTGGGGCTTGACACATCCAGGGAAAGTGGCTTGGATTTCTCCTGGCTTTACTGAAAAGGGAAATGCCTTTAAACTCCCTAACATGACAATGTTACAGGATGCAACATGTGTTCTTTTGGGATTCAAAATCCACTCTCCCCTACTACAGTCTGCTCTTCCCAGGCACTCTTTTTTTTTTTTTTTTTTT